>VZRX01001034.1:101028-138266 GCA_013398075.1 Notiomystis cincta
TGTCTATAGGAAAAAAAAAAAAAAAAAAAAAAAAAAAAAAAAAAAAAAAAAAAGCACAGTTCTGAAATGACAGTAAAAAGGCATTGCTGCTTTAAAGTGACGTGGACTGATGCATATGTCTGTGCATCAGCAGGTTAGTCAGAGGGACCAGAGGAGAATTCTTTAATCCCTGGTGTACAGAGCAGCCATACATAGATAATCTTTTTGTCTTCCTTTGATTGCACCACCGTGTTTAAAAACTCTTTCTTAAGGAAGTGATGCCTTATGTGTGGGGGAAAAAACAGGAGAATATTGTAATTAGAAAAAACCCCTAACTTCCCTGTCACATCTGGCCTTCATGCTTCAATAATCCCTTGAGCGCAGCTCATAAATAATGAGCGCTCGGAGACGGGCTGTACAATTCCAGTGCATTCTATCGACTTCCAGGGGATGCACAAAAGGATAGTACATATCCTGAAGGCAAAAGCATGCACTGTTTTCTTAGTCTTCTATCAAATGTATCGTAGCAATTTAATTGCTATTTATTGAGCACTGCCAGTGCGGTATACGGGGCACAAAAAGAATTGCTATGTGTAAACAGAACTGATTTTTATCTGTTTCTTTATTTAGCATTACCCTGATATCCATTTCAGACCTTTTGTTGTAGCTTAATGTGATACAGATTAAAAATATTGTGGTTTGAAAAATAATGGGAAAAGGACACTCAAGCAAGCATCAAAAGATAATCTCATCATGTTTAAAAAAATCCCAAACAAACAACAATGCCTTATCCAGGTACAAATACTCAAAAGTAAGTAAAAAAAAAATTTAATTTTAATGAAATTGAAAAAAATAGAAGTAAAAGATGTATGCATCTAACTATATAGCCAAATGCTCAACTGAGGTGAGTTTACTGTTAACTTCAACAAACCTACCCTCTTTTGTTTATTGACAGACTAATTAGTTTGGCACACTGCCAAAGTCTTTGTATGTATTGACTAAAAAAGGAACTTCAGGGTAAGAAAATTGGAGAGAAATATTATAAAAACTCGTTCCATAAACCTCACAGAAGTATGTCCAAGTGCAACATGAAAGAAAGATGGAAACAGGGATTTCCTGTGTGATCTGCCTCTCAGCAGATAACAGCTTCACCTTGGGTTATAAAAATGTTATACCCCCAGATCCTGACTTTTTATTTGGAATAGGGTTTGAAATGAGCAAAGTGAACTATTTTGTTAGCAAAGAAAACAATATGCAGGTTCAGTTTCAAAATATTTAAGTCAATATTAGTTTTAAAAAATAACAAAGAGAAAAATGCATCTGAGGAACTTAAAAATGTACTTTTGGATTCAAATGTGTGTCTTTTTCACTTATTTTTAGAGCTTACCTATTGTTCTGTTATTCCTAAACTGCACACTGCAAGGTGTTTCCTTTAGCCAAAGCTGACTGGTTTTTCCTGAATACATCTACCTTTAAACTCTTTCCAAGTCATTTTTTTGGGGGGTCCACTCCTTAAAGGCAAAGGGACTAACTTCCTGATGGTGTCTGTTTTCTTTTCTTTCCTCTGCAGGCTTGAGTTGTAACTGGGTATCTTGTTATCAGAAGCGAAATGAATAACTCAACGTACATAAACTCTTCCACTGAAAACGTGGTGGCTTTGGAGAGCCCCTATAAAACTGTTGAGGTGGTGTTCATCGTCCTGGTGGCAGGGTCCCTCAGCCTAGTCACCATAATTGGGAACATCCTGGTCATGGTGTCAATCAAAGTCAACAGGCACCTCCAGACTGTCAACAATTATTTCCTGTTCAGCCTGGCCTGCGCTGACTTGATCATCGGCATCTTTTCCATGAACCTGTACACCCTCTACACTGTGATAGGCTACTGGCCCTTAGGGCCTGTGGTGTGTGACCTCTGGCTGGCTCTCGACTACGTGGTCAGCAACGCCTCTGTAATGAACCTGCTCATTATCAGCTTTGACAGGTACTTTTGTGTCACCAAGCCACTGACGTACCCCGTGAAGCGGACCACGAAGATGGCCGGCATGATGATCGCGGCCGCCTGGGTGCTGTCCTTCATCCTCTGGGCCCCCGCAATTCTCTTCTGGCAATTCATTGTGGGAGGAAGGACTGTCCCAGACGGGGATTGCTACATCCAGTTTTTTTCCAACCCTGCTGTCACTTTTGGCACTGCCATCGCAGCCTTCTATTTGCCTGTTATCATCATGACTGTCCTCTACTGGCAAATCTCTCGAGCCAGTAAGAGTCGGATAAAGAAAGGGAAAAAGGAAGCCGCCCAAAACCAAGAAACAGTTTCCCCCAGCCTCGTCCAAGGTAAAATAGTGAAACCAAACAATAACAATATCCCGACCAGTGGAGATGGGCTGGAGCACAGCAAAATTCAGAATGGAAAAACCAGCGAAGAGACTGTGACCAATAACTGTGTTCAAGGGGAGAAGGAGAGCTCCAACGACTCCACCTCCGTCAGTGTGGTCGCTTCCAACTTGAAAGAGGATGAAGCTACCAAAGATGCCAGAGAGGCTTCTGCCTCCCAAGACCACGTCAAAGCAGAGAACTCCAAGCTGACATGCATCAGGATAGCCACCAAGTCCCAAAAGGGGGACTGCTGTGCCCCTACCAACACTACCGTGGAGATCGTAGGCACGAATGGGGAGGAGAAGCAGAACAGCGTAGCCCGGAAAATCGTCAAAATGACAAAGCAGCCAGCCAAAAAGAAACCACCCCCTTCCAGAGAGAAAAAAGTGACAAGGACCATTTTGGCCATCCTCCTGGCCTTTATCATCACCTGGACCCCATACAATGTGATGGTGCTCATCAACAGCTTCTGCACATCCTGCATCCCCAACACTGTATGGACCATAGGTTACTGGCTCTGTTACATCAACAGCACCATCAACCCCGCCTGCTATGCGCTCTGCAATGCCACTTTCAAAAAGACCTTTAAGCACCTTCTCATGTGTCATTACAAGAATATAGGAGCTACAAGGTAAAAATAATAATGAAAATGTAATTATGGAAAGGGTGAAGAAGTTCCAAATTAAATTTAAAAAAACCCTGATGCTATAGCACTTTATGCTCTTCTATGGAATGTGCAATCCAGGATGTTAGTGGAAATACTGATAAGGGGCATCAGCTGTACCCCTGAGGACTACACTTAAAAACATTTTTTAATAAATGAAAATAAATCTTTAGGACATGGGGATGTTTGAGAAATTATTTAAGGATGTGGACTGGAGGCACAGTTCCTTACTTTCTGAGAGTATTCTGCAGAAGGGCTTTAAAGTCTATGATTTTTGTTCATTCTGTGTAAAATACTTGTTCTTTCATTCTCTTTTTCTTGTTTTTTTTTTTTCCTCTGTGTGTTTAATACATCTTCGTCTAGGGATAAAAACTCCAAATTTTAATAATAACTAAGTGGAAGAGGCATAGGAGCTTGGAGGATCATTGCATAATCCAAATCAATCATGGCAGAAATTTTCTAAAGCTCAAAGTTGTCTGAAGCTGTTTTGCCACTGTCATGTAAGAAGCTTAATGTTAGGTAAATCATAATGAAAGGTTTTTTATGTTGTTTATGACACCACCATTTCCAGAACTGTGTCAGTTCTGAAAGTGTACTTATGCTCAACACGTAACCATTGTATATCGTTCAAAGTCTGCTGCTTGCCCCCTCCCAGGGGCTTTTGTTCTGTGACTACTTCATCATGTCAAGATCAGAGTGAAAAGATGTGGTCTCGTCCAGATTGCTACATGAAAGACTTCTTCAGCATCCATGTAAACCAAAGCCTTTGAGACAATTTTTTTCACTTTGTTTGTCACATAACATCGACTTGTGGACTTGTCTTTTACCTCCATCAGCCTTTTCTTCCTTTCTGTACCTTATTTGTCCAGAGCAAGACTGAATATCAAAAGAAGTTGTAAATTCAAAGGTCTCCTCCAGTCAGCCACCATGGTGTCCAAACAAAGGATCTCAGCTGAAGAATAGAAACAAGATTATTATTAGGAAAATGTAAGGTTACATCCATTTAAAGTGGGATGTACAGATGAAGAGGTACGTTGAGGCTTCACAGAGTCAACAGTTAATATTAGATGACCATGCTCTTGACCTGTCAAAAGATAATTCTATGATTAATTTATTGAGGAAAAGAATAAGATAGACTGATATCCCCACCTGGATCAAGCTCTGCTAAGCCCTTAGTGTGAAACTGGGGTCCTTTCTGGGTGAATCCTGAACAAGATGTTTGCTTTCTGGAGAAGATATTGGCCACATTGCCTCGTGTATGACTTGGGTACCATATTTTAATTGCAAGCCAAGGGATAACACTAATAAAAAGGGAGAGAGAAGAACTGTGATTATAGAAAAGCAAATACTGAAATAGTCCAGATGGGAGTCTGGCAAGGGTTAAAATATTTTCCGCTACTCCACACTAGGTGAAATTTGGATTATTTCTGCCTGACAAAGAATTTAGTATTCCAATATTTGATATTTACTTTAGCAAAACTAAACTTTGTGGAGACAGGTCAAAGTATATCAGATTACTGAAAACAGAGATTGTCTGTGAGTTATGCATATTTTATTTACCTCCACCTTAGTAACTCTAACTTTCAGGTCCTATCAAAGGTACATTTATATATTTTGTTACGCCAAAAGAGTATAAAGAGTGTCCTGAGAGTCTCTTTTCTGGTGTGAAAGCCACCCACAAAATGGGACACCAATCCATTCTGTTATTTCATGCTACAACTCTAGAGTATTCCAAAATGCACCCCAAAACAGCAGCCTCCGAGATTACAGAGAAATTAATCTTGCAGAATTAAGTTTTACATTTGACAAGCTTATTGGAACACAGTGTCAAAGCACTTTGGTATCATGACAATTTTCATACTTTGTAGTACAAGTTCCCAGCAGAAAGTGAAAATGAGGAGGATTAAACTGCAGTAAATTAAGGCCACGTTAAACTCAGGATTAATGTGTCTTAATATGAAGTCATTGAATTTATACCCCTAGTGATTTCATCCTAATATAACTGTCTCCATACAGCTAAGGATCTAATTTTGCAACCCTCATTTGCCTTGAGTCATATCTACTATCACTGTTTTCATCTTCTGCTTGTAAGGAAGAATGACTCGATGACAAAGCTTGCCAAACTGAGCACTGCTTCCCTTTTAAAACTTCATTCACTAGGTTTATCTCAACAGGTCAAAGGAAGGACTTGCACATTCCTAGGTTGTTCATTCTCTCATAGTGTTAAAGAAATCCAGATAAAATCCCAAGATAAAATAAAATCAAATATGTTCTTCTTTAGAAAAGTTTCATAAAAGAAACACACCTGCTTCTTTCTTTCAGGAAGTGCTGTGGATATCAATAATCCAGGTACTCCAATTGGGAAACAATGGTTTGTTTAGCCATACTTAATCTTTTAAGTCTGGTTTTCTGGTAGGCATGGAAGTCCTTTATTCTCACATTTGAAGCTATCACTTGTTCATAATGAATAAATCTAACAGCTAAGTGCCCTTAGCTCCTACAGGTTAAGAAGTGCACCAGACAAATTGCAATTATACTCCTTCATCACTCAAAATACCACAGGAAAAAAAAGTATTTTGGGGCCAGCATTCATGAAAAAAAAATATGCAAAGGAAAAATATCAGTTTGAAGTTTCCTAGCACTTTTCCCTAGCACCACCCTCATTTTTGATCTCAAAAGATGAGGTATTTTGATTTGTATATTTAAAAGGCTTGCAGGACACACAGTCCTCTGTGCTTCCACCCCCTAACAGTCCCATGGTCCATTTACATTTGCAGGAAATTAAATAGTGTGAAAATAGATGACATAATGCACCTATGCATAGACCCACAGCACGCAAACACACAACCTACACGGTTTCTATACATGAACAATAACCAACTCATATGGAATTTTGTCTGCCTTGTGTGCATTGCCAGCTGCTGGGAGGTGCAGAGCCAGCACTTATTGCACTGTGTAGCCCCTCCTGAAGGCAGAGAAGAGGCAGAGTGTGCCCTGAGACACTGGGAACCTCTTGGGTCTTCAGCTGGTTGTGGCTCAGTAAGACAAAAATGTGATAATGGTTCAGAACTGCAAAATAATTTGTTCTTGAATATCCTTTGAGCTTTCATGTCTTTCCTTTGTGTCCCAAACCACGTTCACCAGGTTTCACTTCCTTTCTGAGTGATAGCTCTGCAGGATCTAGATGTCAGTCTCGAGGAGCAGCTCTCCCTGGGTGACTTCGGCTTCCCGGCTGCCACCTGCACCCCGTGGTCCCCAAGGCCCAGGGTGGCCCTGGTACTGGAGCTGCCTCATCTTCACCTGGGGCTGGGCCACAGGATCCCAGTGGCACATCCACACCACAGGCTGTGCTGGCCACTTTTGTTTCACATAGAAATCAAGAACACCATGTAGGTGACTCATGAGAACGAAATACAAAGCAAAACAAAAACCAAAAAAATGATATGATAACCAACAACAAAAAACTGCAGCTAGAACTTCTTGCCCCCGCCTTTTCTTCCTCTTTCATTATTTCCAGAAAGAATCAGCTCATGGGGAGTGATTTGTTCTGTCATGGGACAGCCCTACCTTTACTCTCCAGGAAGAGAACAGCAACCTGAAGATGCATTAATCCAGTGGACAACTTTTTTGAGTATTAAGATGTCTGTGGTAAAAGACAAAGGAAGAAAGGAAGGAAGAAGCAAAGAAGAAAAGAAGAGAAAAGAAAAGAAAAGAAAAAAGAAAAGAAAAAAGAAAAGAAAAAGAAAAGAAAAGAAAAGAAAAGAAAAGAAAAGAAAAGAAAAGAAAAGAAAAGAAAAGAAAAGAAAAGAAAAGAAAAGAAACAATATTTAAAATCTGTTTTCCAGTGAGAACAAAATCTAAGAAAAACCTGTCAGCCTTCTTTCTGTTTGAGATTTTCATTTGATTTATTAGGAATCATAGGATCTATTCAAAGATAGCAAAGTATTTGAATGTTGCCTGATGAAAGACAGTCCAAAGACAACAAAGACATCTATATAGGTCAGATTGCTTTTTCCTTCCTTCTTTCTTTCTTTTTTTGCTTTACAAATGCTCACAGGGATGGGAGTGCTCAAGTGGACCCCAGGGATCAGTTGTTTGGCATTCACAAAGCAGGAAGGAGACAAAAGCAAGTGCTAAATCTATCAGCCCTCTGTTTTATACTCTTCTGGTGGAGGAAAACATATAGACAAGAAGAGGTGCCTTTATGAAGTGTGGCTGTGCTGAGAACAGCCCACAAACACTAAAGAAACCCTTGAAGTGGCCCAGCTGCTCCTGGCTTTCCATCCAAGGATAGGAGCAGGAGGGCAGAGAATTCTTTTTTGAGTTTGTGGATTTGAATGTGTCCATCTCTCTGTGGGACTTGCTAGCAAACTCACTGTGCCCTGCCCCAGTTTTGACTGATTTTGATCTCTGTTTCTCACTCCTACGAGTGACACACACCTGGATGGGTGCTGCCTCAGGATACAGCTCCCAGTTTCTCCTGTGGTGCTGAGGTGGCACACTTTGAATTTTTCACCTCTGTTGACAATACCTCTCCTTGCCACTTCTGTGCCCCAAAATTAATCATGGCAGTGTCCTAACAGGACTGAATAGCTAAAGGATCCTGACAGCTCCTCTGCTGCAAAGCTGACATGAATGCAGCTTGGGGCAGCAGGAGGAGTGGAGAAGAGTGATGATGATGTTTTTCCTCCCTCCCCTTAAAATATTTCTGAAAAATATTTATTCTTTGATAAATTGTGGTGTTTCTAGGGGTGGGAAGCTAAAGTTTTACAAAAGAAATGGCAGGAAAACAAACTTTAGCCCTGTGCATGGGGGGGGGGTGTTTGCTGACAGTGAGTTTGGAGTTTAATAGTCCCAGATGATAGCAGTGCAAGTGACAGAAACTGAGAGGCTTAAAAGAAGTTAGCTTTTCTCTCATTCCTTCACTACAGACACTTACAAGGGTATGATTTCTATACAATATTGCTTTTACAGTTCTTATGTGTCATGAAATGCTCTAGACTTTTAAGGAATCTTTCTCTTTTTTTAAATTTATAGAAAATCTTGCCTTGAAGGAACCTGAGAGATGGTCTTTAATTGGCTGTAGCTTCTCTTCTCTGGCTGTTTTCCTCTTTTGCCACAGTTTTAACAAAAAGCTTTCCTCCTTCCTCACAAGTGTCACCTGTGTTACAGCTACAGGCTTGCAGTTTCACTTGCCTCTCAGGCACTGTATCCAACCTCTCTAATCCCATCCAAAATCTGCCTTCCCTAGCATGCACATCCCCCTCCACTGAAGCCCAAGCTACTGTGTGGAGTGGCAAGTTCCATAAATGCTTTCTGCATGGGTTTTAAATTGGAAGTAAAGCAAACCCTCACATGGAACAAAGCCAAATCAGTTGTTCTGCTCCCCAGTTTCGTTATCTCTGTATTAGGCACAACAGTGGATAATGTCAGAGTGGATGTTCCTGGAGTGGAATATCACACTGCCACATGCATGGATTAATTTTCTGCTCTGTGCAAGGCAGAGGCAGCCCTGCCTTCCCTCGAATCCCCTTCATTCATGAACTTACTAGCAGAGTATTCATTGAGTCCAAACCCAAGAATGTAATTAGAGCAAGGCTGAGTTCAACATGAATCATTTACCACAACCAATGCAATTATTTCTCCTGTATTTTTACTCCCCTCCTTTTGCTGTGGCCTCTTTTGTTACAATGTGGAACTAGTGGGTTACAGGAGCATATCAGTCCTTCCAGGCCTCATATTTGAGGGTACTGGGTAGATTTGTTAAACACATTTCATTCCAGTAATAGTCATAATAAAAGAAAATAAATCCTGATGGGATTTTGCCTTCCAAAGTTCTGCATTACCTGAAAAGTGCCACTCAGTAAATGCTCTTTTTCATTTTTCCACAGTGAATTTTTCTTTTTTGTTTTTTTGGGTTTTTTTTTTTTTTAATCATACTTGCCAAGAAGCACACAGAAACTATTACCTTAGAAATGTCCCAAAGTGCTCTGACTCTGGCAGAAGCAGCTCTGTGTGATCACAGCCAGTGGTACAGTGCCCTTGGAAGGAAGGATTCCACTGGGTGGTTCCTGTCTGCACTGGCTCCCCTGGCAGCACTGGAGAAAGCACAGGGGGGCAAGGCTGGTGTGCTCTCACCTGCAAAGGGACAAGCAAGTCACAGCTGGGTTGCTTTTCTGCTCCCCAGCTCATGCAGGCTTCAGGGAGGCAGTAGGGATTTCTGCCCCCCCTGGAGCCTCTTCTCTCCCCTCTGCCCCAAAGACAGCCCTTCTCTGAGGGACATCATGGTGGTAGTGGCAGTAACAACAATAAAAACACCAGTGGGAGCCCCATGATTGCCAATCAACAGACATCCTTCTCTCTTACCCCTTATTTCTGGTGCCACTCAGCTGAGGGGGTTGGGAAGTCAGAGACTAGCAATTTGTAAATACCTTTAGATAGTGTGTTTTAACATGACCAACACCATATCTTGACTGTGTAAAAAATAATACATTATGTGTAATATTATCCAGATAAGCTTATAATGTAAATATATCTACAATGAATGTCAAACTACTCTTCAAGTTCTATGTATGAGGAAGAACCTCATCTCTTCTTGAGATCTTTTTTAACTTAATGATATGAAAAACTTGTTATTCATTTATATATATATATACATATATATATAAAACCTGCATTCTTTTCTTCAAAAGAAAATACTACTGCAAGAAAGAAGGGAATGCATTACCTGTATGTGATATCCAAAATCATGTGGTAAAACCAGGAACTGAGGATCTTACAAGTGGGGGACTGGTCAAATTCTTGATGCCGTACATTTGATCTCATTTAAATAAGATAAGCACAAGTTTATGGTTAGCTGTGTAAAGCTGACCCACTTGATTATATATACATTATAGATATATATTTATATATGCTGTATAGATATACATATATTATACACAACATTCATACAGTGAAAGCAAAGTTTGATAAAGTCATATTAACTGGGAATTTCGATGTAACGTTGTGTTCCATTTGGAGGAAAAATGTCTGTGTTATTCAGCAGCATTCTAATTTGTTATACAAGATGAAGAAAGAAGGTATTTCATCAAAACAAGCCATGAAGGAATAAGATGTTGAGGGTTGGAAACATTTTGAAGAGACAACTAAAATTACATGCAATATATGTGTACGTACTTCTGCTGAGTTGTATTCCTAGTTAAAGCATTGCATTAAACAGAGAATTATAACAACAGTAAAAATGTGTTTGTATGTGGTATCTCTGTTTATTTTATCTACCAACTGAACTACTCTGTGAAATGTAATGGTGGTGGATGGGCAAAATTGGTTTTCTCACAGGCTGTGAGAATGTTTGTAGGAACCAGAAAAAAAAAATTCTAACCTTCTTTTCCCTGACTTTCTTGGTAAGCATGAAGAGCAACTTCACTTGCCCTTGCTTTGTCCACATCTTTGTTCCTCCCTCAGAAAATGTCACCTTTAACCACAATGTCCCTTGAGCAGTCTGACAAGGGCCTCCAATAACACATACCTCCAGATATTTCTGTCATCCAAGTACTGAAAGGGAACAGGTAAGATTCTTTTGTAGCCATCCTGTTATATCCAAGCAAAAAACCCAAAAATGTAATTATGAGAGGAGATGGCACCACTAACAATCAAATACATGTTGAGCTCCCTTTGCCTTAGGAATGCAAGCCTAGCTGCATGGCATGTTCAGAAAGCATCTGGGAGTAGAGAAAAGGAAATAAGGTGCATCTCAGGGTCTCAGGACTCTGTTTCACCCCCAGTTCAGAGGCAGACAGGGCTCAGAAGCAGCAGAGGGACCCAGTGGTAGTGATAGGGTGCCTGTCCAGATAAATCTAGGTTTTGGAGCAAAATAGAGGGGGTTTCTTGGGCATAATGGGTGCATCAGCTCCAGTCAGGATCGGGATGCTTTTGTCCAGCTGCTCCAGAATGGGAAGAAGACATTTTATCATGGTGGTTTATGCTGGCTTCCTTTTTCTCAATTTTCCCTTTCTAAAATTTGAGGATCCTCACAGTTTCCACCTTTAGAGGTCTCAAATTCTCTGCCAAAGGCTTCCTGTCTCTTCCATTTGCTCTACTGCTTCTTCAGCCCAAGCTCACCTTCAGCCATTTCACCACACCCCTTCACCACCACCTGTCGCAATGAAAGTGAGAAAAGTCAGTTTTTCACCTGCCTTTGTCTCAGAGAAATCAGATAAATCAATGTGTTTGAACAGATTTATTTGCTTGTCCTGTATCTAAGCCCACTCTCACCCTGCAGAGCAGGGATTCTACTGGCAGGCTTTAAGGTGGGAAAATTTTAAGGGGTGGACCCTGGTGGTCAAAAGATGTTTGTAGTATTCACAGTAGAGACATAAACAGGTACCTGAACTCTGTTTTCCCAAGGCACAATTATTTTTGGCATGCACATTTCTTATTTATACTTGTATTTAAGATCAACATTGCCAAAACATACAGCAAAGGCTCCCTGTAAATTCAGAGCACTGATACTAAACTTTTGTTTCTCTTCCCACACACATTTTGAAAAAATTGTTGCCAGTGGTGGTCATACACAGTAAAAAAGGTACATGGATATGCCAGAGTCACTGCCTAAGCCATTCACTCAGACTCACAGCTCCACCCCAGGGCTGTGAGCAAAGTTACCTTGTTCTTTAAAAGATTAGAACCACACTTAGCACAATAAAATCTGCCACCTCAATCTTCAGGTACAGCCAGTAATATTTGCAGTTAATGTAATTCCTAATAATGTACATCATCTCCCCTCTGGAGGGACATCTTGACACAATGGCCCCCAGGCCAGAAGTGTCTTATTAAGTGCTTCTCTTTGAGGCCATTTATTAACAGAAAAAAATAGGTAAAGTGTAGCTACCTCACCCTGAGTTCTGGGAACACCCTAAGAAAATCAATACAGAGAAATTCTGCTATTTAGTAAATCCATTAACACCGTTTCTGGCCTTTGGCCAAGCACTGCATGCACCATCTAGACATGGGAACCTACTTGGCAGCCCCAGGAGATTGACACCTCCTCCTCCATGGAGCCTGCCAACCTCACTTCTGCCAGCACACAGAACGAGGGAAAAGAGTAAAACCAGCAAGAATGATATCGAAGAAGTGGAGACACAAAAATACCCCTTTCCTTCTGCTCCTAATCTTTGTTCTGTCTTGCCACCCTCTCCTTCCTTTTTTTGCTCCTTCTTCCCTTTCCCTGCCCCTTTCTTCCTCTCCTTTCTCATCTACCTTTCCAGGTTTCTCTCTGTCATTAACAGCTGGATAAAGGTGCTAAATAAATCACTACAAAATCAAAGCCTTGGGTTCAGAAATGTGAAGCAATGTAGGAGGAGAAGAGATAAGAAGCAATGCCTCAAAAAGCTCTGGAGTTTATTAATTTAGTTTAGGGACCAAAGGTTTCCCTGACTCCCCCTATAACCACTGCTCTGGTTTTGCCTGCAGCTGAAAAGCACTTACAAACAGGGCTGAGCAGAGATGGTTGAATCCATGTGGCACAGGAGCAATATTCTTAATGGCAGCATTGCCAATGGCAGCTGCACCAAATCATTTCCTGGAACTATAGACACAATGGACTTGTGGTTTTGCAAAATTCATCCTACTAAAATGCAACCTGATAAAAGAATGGGAAGCAAAGTCAAAGCAGTTGGAGCACAGAGGCACCTTAGCTCCCATTTCAGATGGGAAGAATAAGAAGTGCCAGGAGCTCAAAAGTGCAAGAACTCTGTAAAAGTTGCACCTTGCTGTCATTTTGGGTAAGAAGAGCTAAGCTACTACCAATGCTGCATGTCTTTCAGCAGGATGGTTAGGCTTCAGCATTCCTGCCAGTAGCTGAGATGAGGATGAGAGCAGAATTTAGTGTCTATAGGCTCAGTTATTAAAATAGTGGATGTTCCAGGTGTTCCACAGAAACTATAAACAAGACATTTTAAATACAGACATTAAATCCCAGATTTTCTTATGCTGTTTTTCCAAAATGAAAAAAAAAAAGAACCCAAAAGTTTCCAAGTGTTTTAATTAGTAAATTTTCCATTACATAGAAATGTAATTTCCTTGTACAGAAAAAAGTTGCCATAATTTTATAAAAGGGAGAGTTGATATCTTCTGTTCAGTGGCTTTTACCTCTTGCTGAGAAGACACGAACTAGACAACTGCAAAATAATAGAGCTGGTTGGGAACTTTATAGTGAAACTTTTATCCTCCTACAAAATGCTGATTTTTTTTTTTTTGAGGGAGTGGTGGTCAAAGCAAGAGGAGACTGAGGAGAGACTTCATTGCAGTTACGACTTCCTCAAAAGGGGAAGGGGAGGGGCAGGCACTGATCTCTGCTCTGTGGTGACCAGTGACAGGACCCAAGGGAATGGCCTGAATTTGTGTCAGGGGATGTTTGGGTTGGATATCAGGAAAATATTCTTCATCCAGAGAGTGGCTGGGCACTGGAACAGGCTCCTCAGGGAAGTGGTCACAGCACCAGCCTCATAGAGCTCAAGTAGCATTTGAACAATACTCCTGGGCACATGGTGTGGTTCTGGGGCATGGTGCTCTGCAAAGTCAGGTGTTGGACCTGATGGTCCTTGAGGGTCCCTTCCAACTCAGCTTGTTCTGTGACTATGTGAATTCAAAGGAATTCCTGGCTTTGAAATGCTCTAGGAAAAAAAAGGGATAATTTGTATGGCTTTTGCACAGCCTTGAGCAGAGGCCCACCAGAGACATGCACCAGGCTAGAACCAGCTTAAGCAGATTTCCATAGCCTTTCACAGAGGACAGGAATGGCCACGATTTTTGCTCTGGGCATGCTTGTGTCATAATCCAGAGCATACAGTCAGCATGATTATGCTCTTTGAACACTCACAGATTCCTACTCTAATGCTTGGGACCCTGCAAAGAGGAATAAAAGGGAGGAATACATACTTTAAAAGATACATGCTAAAACACGTGTTAATCCCTTGGCAGACATGGTTCAGAGTGGAAAGGGTGGTGTTTGAAAAGAACTGTGAAGCCACAGGGAGAAATGAAGATGAGAAATGTCACACCTCATCTGGGGGTGAGGTAGAAACATAATTTTCCCTAGAACAGTAACCTTATTTAAATTGGTTGAAGACCTCTTTAGATACAGTTTTTTCTGCCTATACTGATGATGGGGAGAGCCAGGGGGACAGGCTCAGACGACCCTCTTTAGAACAGCCACAGTTAAGACAAGCTGTTTCTCAGACCATGTGTGCACAGCCCCAAGGTTTCATGAGTTTTGTAGATGCAGCTGTAACAATAATTATAATAACTGGCGTTATGCTGTGAAAAAATGCAACAAGAATTAGAGAGGGGAGGAAAGCAAAATCCATTATGCAAAGCTGCAAACTGTATGGGGAGAAAATAAAGCTGATTGGTCCTTATGCCCTTGCTCTGTATCCAGGAGTGTCTTTTGTTCTGGGAGAACATTTGGTTCTTACAGAACCTGATTGCAAAGGCCCAGTGTGACAATCACCCAGAGGGCAAGTAAGGGACAGGCAGTAGTTTACATGCACTTTTTCCATTTATATCCTCCCCTCCCTCTCTAAGTTTGCATTTTGTACAGAAGGGACAAATAAAATAACAGATTTTGATTCAATTCCATACAAGTCTCTGCTCTTTCTGTTATGCTGGACATAGGTTGTGACTGTGATGGATAAGTAATAAATATACTGAATAAAAAAGTACACCCTTGGCTGTTAATTTGCCTGGAGGAGCCTTGAGACTCTGTTTTAAAGTAATTTCCATTGCACAGCCTATCTCCTGCTCTATTGCCTTTTGCCTGTTGTTCCAAGAAACCTCCTCCAAGGGGCTTTCTTTCTATTAGGTTATGGACCTAAGCATGGAACAGTAATTCCTCAGGGGCCCAGACACTGCTGATTATCTTCAAATGAGATAAAGTGCCCCTCATCTCTAGGTCACTGCCTTGAACCACCTCTAGTTTCTCCATGGCTAGGAGGGACCCCAATCTGTTGATGATAAAATATGTTAATACCCCAAAGCAAAGCACTCAAAGGAAGAACTAAGATGAAATGTAGAATTTAGGGAAGGAGCGTTATGAGTTTTATCTTTAATTTCTGCTGTTTTATCAGTTCAACAGCTTATCTGAAACAAATTCAAAATTAACCTTCAACTCAGAGCAAATACAGGCTCAGTGACCATTTGTGAATACATCTCACCCATAACTTTGTCAGTAAATTATTCTAGAGTAAAACTGGCAAGGGGAGGGAGAGGTGTGGTATTATACCTGTAGGGAGATAAGTGTCAGAAAAGAAATTCAGAACTAGAAATGAAAAATTCAGGAAAAGGAAAACGTCAATTAACACAATTCCAACATTTATTCTTTGATTATTGTATGTCTTTCTAATTGGTGCTGTAATAAATCAGTGAAACTCATGCACCATATAGCATAAAATATTGAAACAATTTTCAGGATTTCTCATTTCATACAAAGTTGTACTAATAAGCTTTCATTCCAAGCCTAAACAAACAAAATAATAATTTCCTATTTTTCCATAAGTTGGAAAACTGTCTTTCAATGTCCCTAATATTTGTGAGTCTACCTCATGGGCATATAGACAGAGGTACAGCTGAAAAACCTGAAGGCCAGGATGCTGACATACTAGACATCACACCAGCAGGCACAGAAGCTGAAGTGTAAATAACTACTCTTTCCTCAGTACAAATACAGTTTTCTATATTTAAAATTCATATTCAATGTAATTGAGCAGTGAGTGTGCTTTGAGTATAAACCTCAGAAGAACCCTGAAAAGCAGGACTTTTTCACAGTCTGGGTGGGGCTGTCTGCTGTTCTGCTCAGCTCCTCAGCTGGGAGGAGGTGGATCAGCAGCAGCACACAGCCTGTCTTTCCTGCCTGCTGCAAACATGCCTTCCAGATCCTGGGAGTGACAGACCCTTGTAAGAGTTTAGGCCAGCTGAGCCAGGGCAAGGAGTACCTTTGTAGGGACTCTTCCCTCCCTGCACATCCTGGGTGCTGAATTCCCTGTACCCCTGCCTCAGGAGCAGGGATGTATTGATCAGCACAGCACAGCTGTCCACCCACGTGGGTATTAATGGCTAATAAACAGCTCAAGCACCCACAAGCAGCATTTTTCTTAGCACCAGGAATCAATTAAATAACCAGAAGGGCTCCAAGAGGTGCCACCACTTGCAAAAGTTATTACACTCTGAGGATGTTTCAGTGCAAACTCCCACACAAAGCAATTAGGAGTCAGATGCTGCTGTGTCTTAACCAGGAGGTTCCAGTGGTTGTAGGGGCCCTCGTGGGCACTGCCTGGTGCAGAGTGGCACAGAGCCCTCGATGCCCCAGGCTCCTGTGTTCAGCTACCTGGATTGACTGCTCCGTGGTCCTCAGGAGTCAGAGAGGAAATTAGAAGAGCTTGCAAGGAGCATGGAGAACAAAGCACAGAAAAAATTATCTGCAGCTGGCTCCCAGCGAGGAGCAAATCCTGTTTGCTGGTCAAAAAGCCCCCAAATATTGGGCACTTTCCAAGGGAAATATGAGGAAATTTGAGCGAGGAATCCCATTTTCACTATTTAATTTAACAGCTTGCTGTTGGTGAATGTGAAAAAGGCAATTGTAGCAAATAAATCTGATTTTAAGGCCAGTGCAAGAAAAAAAAATAATTAGATATAAAATTTATATTAAGGAAAAAGCAAGACAGGATTTCTTTTTTCCTAAAAAAACACAAGTTATTTTAAGTAGACTCAGCTATGTTTTGTGGCATAGAGCAACTTGCATCCTGGCTTTATGACATTTCTCATACTGAGATTGTAGTGAACAAAGCAGAAGGGAAAGGTGATTGACTTCAGGTCACTAGACCACAGAAAGGAGAAAAAGTGAGCTAACATCTTCAGCAGAAGTCAGCAATACCTAACAGGTCTCATTTCCCCTGTGCCCACACTTCTGACACAAGAAACAAATAGTCCAAAAAGTTTGAACAAAACATTTCTCACACACCAAAGCTCTTAGCCATAAGGACATAGAAACAGCCATCCAGATTGTCCTAGGAAAATACTTAAATGAGCTAAGAACAACTTACATGGCAGCTGAGCAAGGACTTTGAGTTTGCAAGACTCCCTGTGCAGTGCCAGGAGCAGAGGTGGAGTATTAAGAAGAGGACTGGTAAAACATCCCCAGTGCCTAAAAACTTGCAGCTGCTTTGCCAGAGCTGCCTCTCTCTGCCTGTGGAGCGCTGACCATGGAGGGTCTCTGTTCATCCACAAGATCTGCTGGCATTCAAAAACTCATAAACAAATATTCTTCTGCCTGTCTGTCCCGGTTTCAACCAGGACAGAGTTAATTTTCTCCTTAGTAGCTGGTGCAGTGCTGTGTTTTGGATTTAGTATGAGAATAAGGTTGTTAACATGCTGATGTTTAAGTTGTTGCTAAGAGGTGTTTACCCAAACTCAAGAACTTTTCAGAAAGCAGGAGCACAAGAAGCTGAGGGGGAAGCATATCCAGGACTGCTGACCTGAAATAACCAAAGGGAAATTCCATACCACAGAACATCATACTCAGTATATAAACTAGGGGGAAATTGGCCAGGGGTGGCCAATCACTGCTCAGGGACAGGCCAGGCACCAGGAGGTGAACACTTGTACTGAGCAGCACTTGCCTTTCTTGGGTTTTGTTTCCCTCTCTCTCCTTTTCATTACAATTACTAACATTGTTATGATTTGTATTATTTGTATTATATTTTGCTTTGTTTCAATTATTAAGCTGTTACTTTTTTCCCAGTTCTTCTCCCTGTCCTGCTGTCAGCAGGGGCTGTCAGAAATGTCTACTCACATCTCCTGCATGAACTCTTCCTACTTTTCAAGAACTATAAGTGTGAAACAAAAGAATGACTCCTTACCTCCTGTTAGGATACTCAGCTGTGGAAGAAGATGTCTGTGGGGCCCTCAGATATTACATGGGCCAACTATCAGCACTAACTTTCCCCTTTTCTGTCCAGTGCCCTAAACAGAAGGTTAGGTGGTCACTCTGTTGAGCATAAAACAGAGATTTAGCCAAATCTGTTGCTTTTATGGATTTAAATAGAAGATGGATGTTTCAAGCTTCTTGGACATGACAGAGAGAGATATGAACCAAGGTTTTCTAGTGGTAGACAAGCATTCCTGGGCCACTAAAGTATTGCTTCAAGTCTGAGAAGCAGGCAGCAAGCTAAAAAAAAATTGTGCCTAGAAATACAAAATAGAAGAAAGTGTTCAGGCTTATCAAGCCCTCTTTTATTCCTCACTGCCTCCAGTTAATCAAAACCCAGCTCCTTCCCATCAAGCAGCTTTCAGGTCTTCCTCTCCAAGGCACCCAGCTCCTTGCAAAGGGAGTTTTCCCTGTCATTAAAGGGAAAGGTATCAAAAGGTCTGGCATTGAGCCCCCAATTCCTTATGTGACTCTGAGTTTATTAATAAGGTGGATGGATGTTTGGAAGCCCTGCATCTGGAGACATCCTATAAGGTCCACTCCTATTCATTACACATACTGGGAGTAATTCAAACACAATAGAATAATTACAGCAATAGCCTAGGGAAAAATAATTGCCCTTTTGTTCAGTGCTCTAAGAAGGCAGAATATTCTCCATGGCACACTCATCCTTACAAATGCATTTGCAGCTCAAAATGATGGTTGCATGCTGTTTAATCAGAGGGAAATGCATTGCAGCAACAAATCATTCCCATGGAGGGGCTTCACAGTCAGCTCTTCCAGCTGGGGAGCCCAGGCTGTCACCCATGATGCTCTGCCACTTGCACAATGCTTCAGGCTCTTCAAATCAGGATCCAAACAAGTTTCTTCTCTCCAGCTCTGGAATTGCACATTGCAGTTCACCACTTGCTGACTGATGCAAGATCCCCTTCTGGGTAGCTCCCTTCAGTTTATACCCTGGGCACGAGGTTCTGTGGTGTGGAATATCCCTCTGCTCGCTTTGGGTCACCTGTCCCAGCTGTGCTCCCTCCCAGTTTCTTTTGTGAAGATCCTCATGGGCAGAGAATGAGATGAGGGTGGGGAAAAAAAAGCTTGATTTAGCATAAACATGACTTAGCAAAAAACCCAAAACATCAGTGTGTTGTCAACACCATTCTCATTCAGAATCCAAAACACAGCACTGTAACAAGAAGAAATTAACTCTACCCTGGCTGAAACCAGAACACATAGGCAGTTCTGTAATTGGATTCAACAGCTGACCACAAACACAAAGAAGCTAATTAGAATTACACAGAAACAGGCCTGGGAGCTGAATAATGAATCAGCTGAGGTTTCATTGCTCAGCAGTATTTCTTGAATAAAAGTGGAGCTCTCGATCTCACCCAACCCTCCCCTTCCTCTTTCCTCTCCTTCTCTCTCTCAATTTTCA
Organism: Notiomystis cincta; assembly: GCA_013398075.1. Taxonomy (NCBI): domain Eukaryota; kingdom Metazoa; phylum Chordata; class Aves; order Passeriformes; family Notiomystidae; genus Notiomystis; species Notiomystis cincta. Next base: position 120,453 of record VZRX01001034.1, read on the forward strand.
CCTCCAGGAAAGACCTAGCAGCAGTTCTTTGCCTTGATCTTAGGGTCACAGGTTTCTGAAATCCTAGAGATCCCAGTGGTGATGCTCTCACTGTGCAAGATGCTGCATTTGAACAGGAACCCATTTCCTTGTAGGCAGGAATCTTCTTTGAAATCAAATTTCAGGGGTTATTGGAACCCTGTTCATCTTTAGGACTATCTGAAATGAGATGCCACCACAAATGAAGGTGGATTCTGAACCCTTTTTCTCTTCTGAAGTCACAACATTCAACTTTTTGAAACTAATGAGATGAGGTGATTAGTTTAGTCATCCAGCTGAGACATTTTTTAGATGTCACTATTTCTTTTAGAAATAAAGCAATTCAGAGGGACATTCAGACAATCAAAAGCACACACTGGACCTTCTCTGAAACCCAGTCCGTTTGCAAGCTTCTCATTTTACACTAAATGAAGGAGTGTTCAAAGAACTGTGTCTTTAACAGTGTGTGGGACTCACCTCACAGAATGAAAGCACAAGGGATGCCACTCCAGAATGCCATCCCTGAGGTTTTAGGTGTACCACTTCTACATACCCCTAGGAGCTTTCCTCATCTCTGGCATGCTTAGCAGGAAATAAGAGGATATTTTGAAAACAAATCATCATATATTTATGGTTAAAATCTCATAAGTTTTGCCTTTCATCTCTGTGGGATTCATGGGTACAGGGAACTGTCCCATAAAATAAAGTTATGAACTTCTCACCAGAAAAAGAGTGAAACTGGGCAGGATAAACTATTTCCTGTGCCGAAATCATCACTAATACTGGTGAAATTCAGCATTTGTGTTCTCTTTTAGCCAGCTAGGACCTTATTCAGCAATGAGGTGGTCTGATCCTAATTAGCCTTCATCAGCTACTTATCTGCCTTTATCATGGCAATTTGCTACTCTTTATTAAGCATAACTAGTGAACATCCCTATAAACAAGAATCTACAATTTTTTTCTATCATCTCTCTAGAACTAAGACTGCTACTTAACAAATCCTCAAAGAAAAAAATTACATGCAAGCCCAGGGCTTTCATGCCCTTCAGTAAAGGGAAAGGTACCAGAGAGGGAGTTCAGATTCTTTTCTCAAAATCCTAACATTTGAGCTCAGATGATAAGGCATAGATTCTTTTAGTGCTGAGATAAATAAAAAACATATTTGAGTCAAGCAAAGCCATTTGTCAAATGTGTCTCAAAAATTATACTTGGGGAAAAGAAGAAAGTCAAAATTTTAGAATGAATAATTGAAATATTTTCAGGAAAATGCAAAAAAAAAAAAAGGAATATCTTTGAAAAATTGCCTACGTTATAGTTTAGTAAGCAGAAAAATTAAGGAAAGTCATAGAAAAACAAGCCTTGTTTCATTTAAGTAGATTTTATCAATATCTAGTGAGAAAGCATTTTGTTTGACCTAATATTTTTTATTATAATTAATTTTATAGTAACGTATGAAGCAGAAAATAATTGCAAAACCTTAACTTCAATACAGTCATCTACTCTGACCTTCTGCAGAAGAGATACCATAACATCATCAAGAGATTCCTCCTGCAAGTTCAGAAATTCCATTTGAATTAAAACTTGTTTTATAGAAAAACCTTCTGCTGAATCTTGAGACATTTTAAAAATAATTCTGGTTTAGTGACAGCATTTTCTGGCAGGTATAATCAATTTCTCTTAAAGATGTTCCAGTGATTGATTATTCTTAAACATTTGCCATTGATTTCTCTTCTGAATTTGAGTAGCTTCAGCTTCCAGCCATGAGAGCCATTTGCAGATTTTTGTACTTTCAGAAGGTTAAAATGTTGTCTTCTAGTAAATCTGTTCCCTCATAGGCACTTATCTACTGTGAACAGGCACCATTTACCTTTAAAGATAAATGAAAAAGACATTTTACAGTAAAAAAAGATTTTCCAGCATCCCAGTGTTCCTTGTAGCTCTTTTCTAGATTTCTCAGTTTGTCAATATACTTTTAAAAATATGAAATAGATTGCAAATCCTGTTTTATTTGAAACACCTTTTTAATGTAAAACAAAGCTTTGCATGGAAATACATGGTTTACAGGAGGTTGCCAAACTGTCTCAGAATTAGACCAACAATGCAAATATTTTCTAGGAATGTGGCTGATACATGCACAAGTCATCTAAATTCAAAGCAGGGATCTCAAATCTTTAACTCTCCTAATCCAAGGGATTGACCTAATCACTAAAGCAGCAGTGCTCTACTGATTGTCTCCAGTTGGAGTTGTTGCAGGATTTTGTAACTCACTGAAGCTTGGTGGACCTAAACTGAGAAAATTGTAGTTCATGGTGCATTGCACAGGAGCTCTCCTGGCATTGCTGCTGCCACGAATATCTTGGGTTCAAATTCCTGATCCAAATCCAGCAGAGCAGACACCCACAAACCTTGACCCATGGCCTGGTGGGAAGATCACCATCTTGGGTGTCCTGAGGGACTGTCCAAAGGGACAAACATGTCCAGGCCTTGCTGCAGCACTCCCCCAGCACGGGAGATCTGTCGGGGCTGTGGCTGGGGACCACCAAGGAGGCTCATATGCACCAGGTGCCAAGAGGTAGCCAGGCTCCAAGGCACCCCTTGGGACACTCAGTCCAGCCACTGAATTTATGTCCATGATGTCCCAGGGCAGTGAAACCCCTTCTTGCCACAGGCTGCTCTGAATGCCTTTGAGCTCTCCAGCTTTCACACCACAAATATCAAGAAATTTTTGTTTGTAGGGCTAAGAACAATGACTATGCCTTGAAACACCCTGCAAAACACAATTCCTGGTTTTCAGATCTGGTTTACTTATAAAAGCTCTATATAGTCTTGCTAAATATGGTGGCAAGAGCAGCTCTGCTTGTGATTGATCTTTATTTACACAATCAAGGACTGCTTAGCCTCTTGTCTTGCTAATACACCATCCTTAGAGCTCACATTGCAAAGATTATTCACCCTGATCCTTGAGTCCTTCATCTCAATCGTGATTCCTAAACACAGCCTTCATCCTGCCTGCAATTTCCATTCCTAGATGAACAACCTTGCATTCAGCTGTATTAAATAAAAGGTGACAGTTCTCCAGCTCAGCCCCCTATGGGGTCATCAACAGGCAGCTTTGGAAAGTTCCCACACATCTCATCCTTCCAGCTGGAGAGGTTTTCCACAGCTGATGTGGCTGATGTGCAAAGGGAAAGGGATTAGGACAAAGAGCATGACAACAGGAAAGCCAGGGAGATTTGCCCTTACTCACATATCAAAAGGCAACTCCAAAAATTGCAGTGGAAAGACTTCTAGTTCTTAATCATCTACTGGCTCTTTCTTCCATTCAGGAAAGCCAGGCCTCTGAGAACTGTGGAGCATCCCACATCTTCTAAAGTCCTCTCTTGCTCTGGAACTTGGCATTAACACCATCCATCCCTCCTGCAGCTTCAGCTCCTCACACAGGCAGGCAGTTTTGAAAGCAGTCACAGCCTTCTCCCTCTCTCTGTGACAAGAAACAAAAAGCAGCCCAGACAGGAGATTTTACATGACTGGAAGGAGGGTCTGCCTATGTTTTCCCAAAACACAGTTATAATTACTGTGCCTCAGGCAAAGAGAAAGAGGGACAGAGAAAGAATATGTGCCTATGGGCAGAGCTTAACTAGGTCCTGTACAATTCTAGGTAAAGGCACTTTCCAGCAGCTGCATGCCCCAAATCACATGAGAGACAGCTTATTTGTATCAAGCACAGACTAGCATTTAATGTTTGGTGGATGTTTTTAATGACTATCCAGCTTATGCTGTTTATTTCAGCACTTGTTCCAGCCTCCTAATGCAGAGCAACTTTCCCAGACAAACGTTAGGGAGCAGTGAAGTGACTCTCAGGTCCCAGGTAACACTGGTGTACAAAGGAGTCTCTTGTGTTGGCCATGGGCTTTAGGAAGTTCTGTTCACAATTTCCTCTGTGTAAAGTGCAGCTTTTCAAGGATGTGCACGAGCAGCCTTGTAGGACTACTCCTTATGCATGCAAGTTTGTCTGTGGAGTTTTCTTTTCAATGTAGAATCATCCTGGCTCAGTTGGTCACAGCATGGGGCTAACAACACCCAGGCTGTGGATTTGATCCCTGGATGAGCCACTCAGTGCAGAGCTGGGCTTGAGGAACCTTGTGGGTCCCTTTCAACACAGAATATTCTGTGATTCTGTGATACAGTAGAACATTTGTAATTTGTCAGCTTGAAGGACTACTTTCATCAGTGCTTCTTTTTCCTATTTATCTCTGGATGCACAGAAGAATTATTCAGACCACATTTTTTCCCAAGAAGCAAACTCCATCTCTCAAGAGAGCAATCCCTGAACCATTTACTGTGCTGTTGGCTCCTGAATTATCCTTCATTTCAGAAGACAATAACTTTCAGTGTTGTGGGGTTGTTGTTTTTTTCTCTTTTTGCTTCTAGACACTCAAAAAGTTTTTCTTGGAAATGCTGCCTTCTGCAAAGTTCATTTTTGCCAGCTAACAACAAGCTGTGTTTTCTCCTCTGCCTTTTGTTCATCTCCCTTAAGCCAATAGGTTTTCAGGGCCAACAGAGCCCAGCCAGAAGGAGCAGGGTTTATCCCTGCATGGAGAAGCATTCTGTGAGTAAACAAGACAGTGTTTTCAATACATAAAAGGGTCGTGATTACAGGTTAATCCAGGCTATCCCAATCTCTACTGGTACAACAGTTATACTTTTACTGAAACATGTTCCTGGTTAGTTTTAGAGTTCAAATTTTAAAGTGATGATATTTGGGAATTTTTTTTTTAAATCCCAACAATTAAAATATTTCTATCCAAACTTGCTCAAGATTCTTACCCTTTTACTGTAGTGAAAGACCAGTGTCTTGGTTTTACAAGTTTCTTAGTACATGCAAATAAAATTCCCAGGCAAAACAGACAGCTTTTATGAAAGCAATATTTAAGGGACAGAGCTAACATACCCATAAAATTATATTTCAACAGGAAGATTCTCATTAAATGTAATAGCTAATTTTTAAAGGGGTAACATGTTCTTGGTCTCACAACCCACTGCACGTGCAAAAAATCAACAAACCACAGAGAGCTGTACCTTCCCTGAAGTGGTGGTCAGAGGGAAGGACTTTGCTAAAATGCCAGTAAAAGACACCAAGACAGCCTGGATCAAAGAGGAGTGGCTTTCTATCACCCATCTCACAACCCCAGCTCTGTACCCCAGGCCCAGCAGTGAGGGGCCACGGGCTGAGGCTGCTCCTACACAGGCACAACCTCATTTCACACCAGGAAAACAATCAGCATCACAGCAGATTAGCATAAACCCCTTTGCTTTCCCAGAGTGGGGAATTTCCTGATTACCATAAGCTATAAGCTCATTAAAATATCACAAGGAAAATAATATTTCTGACATTCATAGTGCTTTTGGTTTTTTAATTCACTCATCCTCACCAGGAGCAGTTATGGAGGGAGTGGGAGGACAACTCCTCATAACCAGAAGCAGCCTTCAAGGGCAAACAGTTCTGATCCAGGCTCCTGAGGAAGGGGGAAGAGACAATCCCCAAAGGCAGTAAATCTTCAAAGGCTAGCATCAAGACTATTCTGGTAAAAGCAAAGTGTGTGTACCACTCAAGTTTAACATCCCTTTTTTCCTTGATTTTCAGCTCCCAAAACAGATAAAAATATAAAAAGAGATTTTCTCTTTTCCCCTTTTTTTACTGAGGTACTCCTTTTGGACTCCTTTACAAACAAACCCCCAAACTGGTACTGATGAGGCTGCAGAAGATGAACAGTGTATGAGTTAGGCTGGATGGAAAGCCTGGGTAAAACACAGGCAAAGCTGAGAAAGGTGAGGTAGCAGCAGAGCAGTGGAAACACTCACATGCAGCTACTGCCTTAGGAGTTTGCAGTGGTTCTGGTGTCTGTGCAGAACAGCACTCCAGTGAGATGAACGAATGAACCCCTGTTTACTTCAGACAGCCTGTTCCAAGCTGAGGCAGAAATGTGATGGATTTCAAGGAGGAATACAAGTACAGGTCTCCCTCCATTTAAAGTAATGCCTGGCTGCTCTTTCTAAGCACTACATAAATTACTGGGCAGACTGAGCTAAGGAGGGGGTGGAATCCAGCCTTGAGGAGTTCATTTCCTCCAGCAGTGCTCTCCTGATCAGTAGAATATGTGGGACTAGATTAATATCAAACAGGAATTACAATTTTAGGAAACACCTTGTTTTCATTCTGCATTGGATTAAAGGCCAGAACTCTGTGAGACACTCGGTAAAATCAGACAGATTGTGCTCAAAGATGTTCAGGTCCCTGCTGCTCTGGAATTTGCTTCATCCCAGGCACAAGCACCCCACAGCAAGCTATAATGTCAGTCTCCATGGGGTTATCCATTTGGCAGTGCTACACATTCCTTGCACATGCAGCAATTAAGTTTTGAGCAAAAAAGAACGTGAACCAGACAGGTTCTGTTTCTCCCACATGTTGACATTAGCTGAGAACCAAGAGAGTTCAAATAACTCACCCCAAGCAACTGCAAGAGATAAAAAGAATTTTCATTTGAAACTGCAATGCAATGACTAAATAAGTAAATAGTATCTCATACATATCCTGTCTCACAGAGATGTAAAGGGTATGCAGCCAACAATTACACTGAAATGTGCATGTGATATGAAAGATTATACAAAGCAAATGTAAAGATTCTTTCTAAAGAATTTAATTTACTAAGGCAGAAACCCTACCCAAGCAAACTAAATTCTTGAGCTAGAGTCACAGAGGTATTTTTAAGATATTAAAAGATGGGAATCTATTCATGAGCATGGGATTAATAGAAGGACAGCATCTTCTCCATGGCAGTCTTTCTTTTCTTTTTATTATTTGCATTAAATTTTCTCAATAAATACCATCAGAGTATTCATTTATCTTAATTGAAGTAGATTATAAAATGTTGATCAGATGCTTTTAGATCAGATGCTTTTAAACTCTTCTGTGCACATAAAGTGTCCCAGTCATCTAACTTCCTAATATAATAAATTATTCTGGCATAAGAAGCTGCTATTTTTTCTCATTTATGTAAAATTACTATAATAATTTTTATTATGTTCCATCCATAATGATTTCCACAAACTGTTTCCTACACTGTCCTATTGAAGGTCTTACACTTGGACCTCCCAAAAGGCTCAGTATGGATTGACAGCTGTACTAATGCACATGTGCTCTTTGACCAGAAGCCCATTCAGTCTGATGTGCCATCTTGGCAAATCTTCAGCATCCTGCAAGAAAAAAATTAAATAAACAAAAATTACTCTGTTCTGGAGGATCTATCTTGAATAACATTTATTCCTATTAAAATAATGTTCTCTATTCTGCCCTAGTGAGGCTTTGAATTTTTAAGTGAAAGCTCAAAAAGAAATAGCACGAAATTTTTAAAACAACTTGCTAACTTAATGAATGCTTCTAATCAGCAGTTATGACATTTCACTTGGAATTAATTAGCACAAAGTATCCAAGCCAGGACCCCTCTAGGATCCCTTGGGGCTTTTATTGTCCTAAGTTTACACAATCAAAGAACAAAACTGTGTGCCTCCAAGTCATGTAAAAACTATTTCAGGGACAACATGTGATCTTGCTCTTCATGTAGAATGCATTGCTGCATTAATTGTGAATGAAAAATTAGTCATATTCAAATTCCAAATAGCCCACAGGCTTTGGCTGGCTTTTCTTTGGTCCCTTCCATTAAGCAATCATGAAAATTTTAGAAGCTCAGTTTTGCATAAGAAGTCAGCTCTTTATTGATTAATGAACTGATAGTGAATCACCAAGGTAAAATCTCCCTGAAAAGAGCATTCATTTACATCATCATGGCTGAAATCCCCAGTTAACTCAGTGTAAGGGCAGAGAAGGATTCTATTTTCAGTTTCCTCCAGCACACTGAACAAGGACTCATTTCCTGGAAAAACAGGAGTTGCTTATTTCTGGTTTAGACTGAATTTGCATCTAGGTCTATATTAGGAAGATATAATTACTGCCATGTATTAAAAGGTACCTTTTGTGTCCTTTTTGAACTGCTGTAAACAAATTCTGCTTCAAGACAGAAACATTAAGGCCAAAAAGACATATTTGACTGGCAGGGGTGCATGGACTGTGAGTCACACCCTGCACTGGGCACCACAAAGGACTGCTGCCTGCTAAACTTTGTGGGTAGCTCAGCTCCACAAAGCTGCTACCTCACACCCAAAGTGGGATAAGGAAAAATTAGAGGAGTACAAATGAGAAACCTTGTGGGCTGACATAAAGACAGTTCACTTGTTAAAGAGAGAATTGCACACCTGAGCAAAGTGAATTAAGGGCTTCATCCATTTCCCATGGGCAGGCAGGTGTTTTGCCATGTCCAGGAGAGCAGGGCTCCATCACACCTAAGGAGTTAGGGAAGACAAACACCATCACTCTGAACGCCCCCCTCCTCCCTTCTTCCCCCGGCTTTACTTTCTGGACACAACATCGTGTGGCATGGAATATCCTCCCATGTCAGCTGGGGTCAGCTGTCCCCACAGTGACCCTTCCTACCCTCCTGTGCCTCCTCACGGGCAGGGCAGTGTGAGAAGAAGAAAAAGTCTTTGGTCCTTTGTGTTCTCATCACAAAACCTGAACAAGCTACTATGAAGAAAATTATNAGGTGTTTTGCCATGTCCAGGAGAGCAGGGCTCCATCACACCTAAGGAGTTAGGGAAGACAAACACCATCACTCTGAACGCCCCCCTCCTCCCTTCTTCCCCCGGCTTTACTTTCTGGACACAACATCGTGTGGCATGGAATATCCTCCCATGTCAGCTGGGGTCAGCTGTCCCCACAGTGACCCTTCCTACCCTCCTGTGCCTCCTCACGGGCAGGGCAGTGTGAGAAGAAGAAAAAGTCTTTGGTCCTTTGTGTTCTCATCACAAAACCTGAACAAGCTACTATGAAGAAAATTATTCTTTTTTCTATCTCTCTAAGCCTACTAGCTCAAATGGAACATAGAGGCATAGAAACTTGGATTGGAGGATCTAATTTGATGTTCTGGATCCCAGGCATGGTGCCTGATTCTGCCTTGCCTGGCATTTTCTCTCTACACCTGCAAGAGGGAAACTGATGAACTGAGATTATAAACATGAACTGTTTTCCATTGGGAACACAGGCATAACATAGGGAAGAACTGAGAGCAGGTGGCTTTCTGAAGACAAGCACCATGTAGGTGTGAGCTGCTCAGGCTGCCCTCCACAATTCCTCCAGCTCATACCTCTCCATCTTCTGTCCCACTACAGGACAGAGACTGACAGAAGGGCTGCTTATGCTACAACCCATCTACTATGTCAACACTGAGGCAATAATTCCTTTTCAGGTTTTAATGAGAAAGACTGAAATCACCACAACCTTCTTCCTACCTTTCTTTTTCCTTTACTGGGGATATGAGGGAGAAATCAAATATTGCTCTTTGCATGCAGTCAGTCACTGATTAAATGCAGTCACCTCCCTCTATGTATGTCCACAGTCTTTTAATACATTTACAAAGTGTCACACAAAACAAATATTAGCCCTAGGCAACAGAGGAAAGGAAAAGAAAGTTTAGCAAAATAAATGCTCTTATACTCATGGGTCTCAAGGAGTTTCTCTGAGCTTATTACAAGATCCAACAAAACCTAATGAAACTTCAAGAGGATTTTAGAAAACAATCATCATGCTGTTACTCTGTGGATAGGCTCAAAAGTATGAAGCTAACAGAGAAGGCACTGGAAAAGAAAATAAAATATCTCTTTTAAATTGAGTGTGCTAAATGTCACAAAGCCAATAGGAGGAGTATCTTATTTCCACTAAATGCAGGAAGGATGGGAAACAAATTTTTCCTGATAAACAACCCTGGTACTAAAGTAAGTGAGATAATTACAGATACACTTGTTTTGGGGATGGCACATGCCACGGAGGAAAAGACATTCAAGAGTCCCAGCTCATTCTCACCTTTCTTCCACATTCCTGGGGATCATAAATTACAGGAATCTACAGAGAAAGGGCTCTCTAAGCTCTTCCTTACTTTCTCTCTTCCTTTGGATATTGCCAAGTCCATCTAATGCTATAAACCCCTTTTTAATCCTCCCTAAATGTTAACAAGTTGCCCCTAATACTGAGATGATGAAGTCTAGCACTTGCCTAATTGCTCCTCCCTGCATGGATATTAAGTTCTGAAGGTGAGAAAGCAATAAGCTTTTGTACATTTATGGTTACAGTGAAGCAGGAAAGCCTTTGCCTCCTCGTAGGTTGTGTGGGAACCTGTGTACATGTGTGTAAATATTGTGTATGTGTGCCCTGGGTGAGGACTTGAGTGTGCATCTCTTTTTGTGGCTTCCATTTCCAGCAGGTTGTCTGGTGGTATCTGATAATTTATGGATGTTTATTTGCTGTGCACTAAAACTTTCCTTCAAAGACTCCCACAGCCCTGTCTGGGTTGCTGCCCATAGGAATGCTGCAAGGGGCAGGGAGAGCTTGTTTCCAGTTTCAATTTATCTGCAATAAAACTGCTTTCACTGTCCCACCAGAGAAATAAACCTGGAACTTGTGGCTACTACAGAGGTTATTATAAAATAAGTCAGTGACACTTTGACAAACGAACTGTGTTCATTCTTGCCTTGCACTAGAGCTGCAGGGATCTTCAACTTCCATGAGAAATGCAGGAAATAACAAAGTGGAATTATTTAAATATTATTACAAAGTGACTGAAATCAATCTCCACCTTCATGGTCTCCCTGCATGACATCTGAATTAAGTCAGTTCCCCATCAATCTGGACAATAACTTTTCTCAGTGCAGAATCTAAGGACTAGTGGGTACCACCAGGATGACCCTTCAGAAGCATCTCTGACGTGTTACAATCTTTCCTCACCTCCTGGAGTTGTTTCAGGAGTGTCGTGGGATGATCTTGTATTCCCCATCGCCTGCTGGAAGGTTTTTTTGTGCCTTCGGACTGCAGCCGGGAGGACTCTTCACGGTGGCTCGCCTGACCTTGCAGCCGGAATGTTTACATACTTTTGCCCGGCTGGAGACTTTTTTTTTTCCCTCTGCTGGTAGCGGAGGAGGAGGGGCTGCTCTGGACTTTGGTTTTTCGGCTGTCGGCTGGAGAGGAACGGAGATCTGCTTCTGCGGCTTCTGCTCCTTTCTGGACGGTTTCCGGCTCGTTTCCTTCGTCCGAGACCAGCTCACCATCTNAAACCTTGTGGGCTGACATAAAGACAGTTCACTTGTTAAAGAGAGAATTGCACACCTGAGCAAAGTGAATTAAGGGCTTCATCCATTTCCCATGGGCAGGCAGGTGTTTTGCCATGTCCAGGAGAGCAGGGCTCCATCACACCTAAGGAGTTAGGGAAGACAAACACCATCACTCTGAACGCCCCCCTCCTCCCTTCTTCCCCCGGCTTTACTTTCTGGACACAACATCGTGTGGCATGGAATATCCTCCCATGTCAGCTGGGGTCAGCTGTCCCCACAGTGACCCTTCCTACCCTCCTGTGCCTCCTCACGGGCAGGGCAGTGTGAGAAGAAGAAAAAGTCTTTGGTCCTTTGTGTTCTCATCACAAAACCTGAACAAGCTACTATGAAGAAAATTATTCTTTTTTCTATCTCTCTAAGCCTACTAGCTCAAATGGAACATAGAGGCATAGAAACTTGGATTGGAGGATCTAATTTGATGTTCTGGATCCCAGGCATGGTGCCTGATTCTGCCTTGCCTGGCATTTTCTCTCTACACCTGCAAGAGGGAAACTGATGAACTGAGATTATAAACATGAACTGTTTTCCATTGGGAACACAGGCATAACATAGGGAAGAACTGAGAGCAGGTGGCTTTCTGAAGACAAGCACCATGTAGGCGTGAGCTGCTCAGGCTGCCCTCCACAATTCCTCCAGCTCATACCTCTCCATCTTCTGTCCCACTACAGGACAGAGACTGACAGAAGGGCTGCTTATGCTACAACCCATCTACTATGTCAACACTGAGGCAATAATTCCTTTTCAGGTTTTAATGAGAAAGACTGAAATCACCACAACCTTCTTCCTACCTTTCTTTTTCCTTTACTGGGGATATGAGGGAGAAATCAAATATTGCTCTTTGCATGCAGTCAGTCACTGATTAAATGCAGTCACCTCCCTCTATGTATGTCCACAGTCTTTTAATACATTTACAAAGTGTCACACAAAACAAATATTAGCCCTAGGCAACAGAGGAAAGGAAAAGAAAGTTTAGCAAAATAAATGCTCTTATACTCATGGGTCTCAAGGAGTTTCTCTGAGCTTATTACAAGATCCAACAAAACCTAATGAAACTTCAAGAGGATTTTAGAAAACAATCATCATGCTGTTACTCTGTGGATAGGCTCAAAAGTATGAAGATAACAGAGAAGGCACTGGAAAAGAAAATAAAATATCTCTTTTAAATTGAGTGTGCTAAATGTCACAAAGCCAATAGGAGGAGTATCTTATTTCCACTAAATGCAGGAAGGATGGGAAACAAATTTTTCCTGATAAACAACCCTGGTACTAAAGTAAGTGAGATAATTACAGATACACTTGTTTTGGGGATGGCACATGCCACGGAGGAAAAGACATTCAAGAGTCCCAGCTCATTCTCACCTTTCTTCCACATTCCTGGGGATCATAAATTACAGGAATCTACAGAGAAAGGGCTCTCTAAGCTCTTCCTTACTTTCTCTCTTCCTTTGGATATTGCCAAGTCCATCTAATGCTATAAACCCCTTTTTAATCCTCCCTAAATGTTAACAAGTTGCCCCTAATACTGAGATGATGAAGTCTAGCACTTGCCTAATTGCTCCTCCCTGCGTGGATATTAAGTTCTGAAGGTGAGAAAGCAATAAGCTTTTGTACATTTATGGTTACAGTGAAGCAGGAAAGCCTTTGCCTCCTCGTAGGTTGTGTGGGAACCTGTGTACATGTGTGTAAATATTGTGTATGTGTGCCCTGGGTGAGGACTTGAGTGTGCATCTCTTTTTGTGGCTTCCATTTCCAGCAGGTTGTCTGGTGGTATCTGATAATTTATGGATGTTTATTTGCTGTGCACTAAAACTTTCCTTCAAAGACTCCCACAGCCCTGTCTGGGTTGCTGCCCATAGGAATGCTGCAAGGGGCAGGGAGAGCTTGTTTCCAGTTTCAATTTATCTGCAATAAAACTGCTTTCACTGTCCCACCAGAGAAATAAACCTGGAACTTGTGGCTACTACAGAGGTTATTATAAAATAAGTCAGTGACACTTTGACAAACGAACTGTGTTCATTCTTGCCTTGCACTAGAGCTGCAGGGATCTTCAACTTCCATGAGAAATGCAGGAAATAACAAAGTGGAATTATTTAAATATTATTACAAAGTGACTGAAATCAATCTCCACCTTCATGGTCTCCCTGCATGACATCTGAATTAAGTCAGTTCCCCATCAATCTGGACAATAACTTTTCTCAGTGCAGAATCTAAGGACTAGTGGGTACCACCAGGATGACCCTTCAGAAGCATCTCTGACGTGTTACAATCTTTCCTCACCTCCTGGAGTTGTTTCAGGAGTGTCGTGGGATGATCTTGTATTCCCCATCGCCTGCTGGAAGGTTTTTTTGTGCCTTCGGACTGCAGCCGGGAGGACTCTTCACGGTGGCTCGCCTGACCTTGCAGCCGGAATGTTTACATACTTTTGCCCGGCTGGAGNATTCCCAAGGACAGACATGGTTTGGGATGCTGTGGCACATCCCTCTCACTCTGTTACCTGCACTCTCAGTGTAATGACATGCTCTGACACCTTGCTAGGAAGGGGTCACAATCAGGGAGTGCAGTAATTGTGCCAAGACTAATTAAGAGAATTTGTGAAATCAGAAATTTGAAGTCATTGCAGAGATTAATTCAAATTAGAAGAGTTCTAATAAAAGCAAAACTGATAGGGGTGATGGATAGCTAGTTTTTTTCTCTCTGTTACAGTTTCTGGTTTCATTTCTTTACTCCCTGAGTTAAAGTCTAGTTCAAATCTTTGAAAAATATGTTCACCACACTCTTAAAAATATTATTTTGAATTTCTTGGTAATTCAAATTATTCACCTTTTTTTTGTGGGGGGAGGGGGGAAGAGTTGAAGGTAGGTGAGAAAAAAAACATGTATATATGTAGCCACTAATTTATCAATGCAGCACTTCAGAGACGGAAATACTGACAGTGAATTTTCGCTTTTAATGACAACATTGAAAATTTGAAAGACAAACAAAACAGAAATCCTGCAATTATTTCTTGAAAAAGAAATTTTTCCATTTCCCTAAGAAAGGCCACCTGGGAGGCAAAAATAATATAATGTGAATATGTCAGGCTTTCTTTCCACTAAAGAAGGCTTATATAAACCAGCATCATCATGAGTTTAGTCATAATATTTTGCACTTTGAGATTTCAGAACATTGACAGTATTTATTTTTTCCACTGGCTTCATCCTCAAGCTCTTGCTAAATATGCATAAATAAATTCCTGCCATATATATTCACCTTAAACAGCAACAGTTTAATTGCTCTGGTCATGAGAGACTATAAATCAACATTAACAAAGAAGTTATGCCTTCATTGCAAACATTCCTCAAACAAAAATACCACAAGCATTTCTGAGAAGTAGCCCAGGCAAAATTTTGAGGTGTAGGAAAGAACAAAGGAATTTCAGGGACCTATTTCATCTCCAGCATGAAAAGCCAAATTTTAAAGCATCCTCTGTGCACTTTGCAACAACTTAACAGCCAGAAACTTCTCTGCAAGTCTACATAAACATTCATATAACACCAAATGGGGGGAGGAGGGGGGGTTGGGGCTGCCCAGGGCAGAGCCAAGAGCTGTACTCAATGATCCTTCTGTCCCAACTCAGACTATGATTCTAAAGGTGGTTAGACGATAATGATTGCTCTCCTCAAACTGCAGCATGTGAGGGAGCAGCATCAACACCAAGGATATTTTGCACCACTTCAGTTTGTTGCTGGTGTCAGGAACAGAATTTGAAGCTGCTAAACACTGCATTTTCTTTCCTAGTCCTTGTTCTGCTTGCAGCCTCTCTCTTGTTCTTCCAACAGTTGCTTTATCTGGAGAACAGAGAAGTAAACACTTACCCAAAGCTGAAATAGCAGCAGAAAATATTCTCCCATCCTTTAAACAAGATGTGTGCTGCTGTTGTTTGTGGCTGTGACTCAGTTGGAGCTGCCAAGTTGGAGCTTCCAGCACAGTGAGCATTTTTCACACAGCATCACACCTAACAGACTGGGACAGCCTTGCACCTAAACTTCTGCATGAGCAAATGAAGACAAACATTTCTACACTTTTCCCCCACAGACTGGTAATTAAAATTTGGGTTTGGTGCACACTGAGGAAAAAAAAAAAGTTAAAACAACACCAGCCATCAATAAAAATTCTTCAAGAAAAATGAGTGGCTGATTGTTCTGTAAGCAGTGCCTCACAGATAAATCCAAAAATAATCCCAGAGTGCTGCTGTGACAGTCTGGTCTGGCCAACAGCACAACACAGATCATGCAGTTTTCAGGACTGAATTATTTCTGTTTGGACAAGCACGTCCTCTATGGAAGAATGATAATTTTTAATGCCATTTGAGGAATGGAGAATCCATCACAATTCAGTAGAAATTCTTCCGTGCCTAACTATATTCATGGTTTAAAATGTGCTTCACATTTTAGGAATTGTCTCTCAGAAATGCCATTTGAAATGTTCAGGTTACTAGATGGCTTCAAGTTCAGAAAAATAATCAAATATTCTTTTTGCAGAACAGAACATATTTCTTTCCTAGAATACTTTTTATTTATTATTTTGGGGGTTTTCAGTGTTTCAAAAATACAACTCTCAAACTGACACATCTATCTGACCTTCAGTGTGTTTGAGGTGTATTATAGAGGCCCATAGGGCTTTTGCTTTTCCTTTAGACTTTGCACCACTTGGAACTGATAACAACATATGTATGCTGGCTAGCACTCCCTGAAGGAACCTGGAGTGATGGGAATGTTTGCCTCACCAGACAGGCTTCCTGTAAAAGCTACTTCTTCTTTTTGCAATAAGGCATCTACCCTTGTTTGACCCTGCATCTGATGTCAAGATAATATCTTGCTAAGGATGACACAAGCTCAGTGTAATTTTTCTTCACGTAGATGCAGTCAAAGGAGGAGATGGCTTCAGAGAAGGCAAGATCCAATGTAATTGGAATATATATAAGATTAGTGTGAGATAAATTG
Source organism: Notiomystis cincta (assembly GCA_013398075.1). Lineage (NCBI taxonomy): Eukaryota > Metazoa > Chordata > Aves > Passeriformes > Notiomystidae > Notiomystis > Notiomystis cincta. The sequence goes on from VZRX01001034.1 coordinate 136,727, forward strand.
GTTTATGACCTATGAATGAAATAGAGCTAAGATTTCAGTTTCTAGTGTGGCCCTTGATCCTGCTGTCTGGCACAGACACACACTTGTGGCCTCCTTATGTGTGTGATAAGGCAATGAAACAGCACAGCAGCATCCCTATCCCTCTATTTCATATTTGTGTGTCTTACACCACATGCTCTGTACAAGTGTACCAAATACAGTCTATATCAATAATTTTGTAGACTGGTGGTCTACAACTACTGCACTTACTCATGAATTTCAGATTTAAAAAAAAAAGACAATTTTTTTGTCATGTTTTGTTATTCATACTAAGGAAAAAATACCACCTTTTTTTTTTCACATTGCAAGTTATTTTTCTTCCAGTTTAATGCTGATGTCTTTTAAAGCCCCTTTAAAGGGAAGTTCTGACATGCCATGAAAAAAAAAGTGAAAAATGAAGGTTTTGCAAAACTTTAAAATTAATAAAATATAACTCTTCTGTGGCAACACTAAATAGCTTTTGTAAAACAATTGCACTAAATAGGCTTACCTTTCTCTTTTAATATTACCTTTTAATATTAAAAAATTGGCCCATGAAAGTGATTCCATACCAAGGTCATTGACAACACATTAGTTCAAAGAGATAAGAGAACTAACAGATTGTTGCTGAGCTTTGGTTCAGCCAAGGATCTTGTGAGAAAGGATCTCCAGCTCAAGAGTAACTCAGAGTACTCAGCTCTCCACCCAGAGTAACAGGGTGCTGAGATTTTTGGCCTGGGAAGACCAGGAGGCTAATGCCATGTAGGATCCAGAGCAATTCAATTAATTTAAGCAAAATGAAAACTGAGGCTTCTCTAAAACTTTGCCTTTGTCAAAGCCCTTGTCTGCAAGGGCTGCAGACAAGATGCAGTCACTGAGCTCTTCTTCACAGAAGAGAAAATATTGTTATCTCTAATACAAAAAACTAATAATCATTTGGAAGCCTTTCAGACAGGAGTGAGGAACATCTGCAAGTAGAATTCAGTGTAAATCAGACCGGTGGTTTTCCTCTGCCACCTCCCACTGTCACTGACAGTTGTTATGACAATGAAATCAGCAAATGGAAGAGTGGTGGCTACAGGTGACTACAAATAGCCCCAGACAAGTCCAAAACTTGTGCACTAGGATTCAGCAAGGATCCCATTAAAGACATGGTTCTGAGAGAAAATACTATATATTCTCAACAATATTTCCAGGTGGACTTCATTAACATCTCAAGATGCTAACTGTGCTAAAATCCAGCACTGCTCAAATCATGCCTCATTTCCTGAACCATCCTTTCAAACATTCCCACAGTCCTTAGGTATACTGTCAAAGCTCCTGGTCCAGGTGGGTATCACCAGAAGATCACCTTTAGAGAAAGATATCATCTAAAGGATAAAATAGTCACAGTAGAACTTGGGACTACAGGTTTAAATTCATCTCCTAAGAGACTGATTCTTTTTTTGTTTTTTTTTTCTTCTTCCCTAAATGAGTTCTTTTATTTACATCATATCTCTTGCTACTAGGAAAGTTCCTTCCT
>VZRX01001034.1:138586-152892 GCA_013398075.1 Notiomystis cincta
GCCTTCCGCGCCTTCTGCGCCTTCCTTCCTTCCGCGCCTTCCTTCCTTCCGCGCCTTCCTTCCTTCCCTCCCTATCATAGCAAGCTTTGACATTGGTTCAGTCTGGAGGATTTTATTACACTCTAGAACAAGGATATGACATTGAAGGTACAAAAGGTTTATCACTGTACTCTGTGGGCCACAAGGTGCTAAAAGGCACAATTGCCTGAGGCTGGGACAGTTTACATGGCACAGAAGACAATTCATAATAAATGATAGCCTGTTTCTAAGGATGAACTCATTTAGCTTAGCTGGCTGTGAGTTTAAAAATAATTATAAATAAAAAATAAACTGACATACTGTACAGCCAAAACAGAAATTGAGTAGGGAACAAAACAGTACCATACTGCCTGCAATTTCAACACTTTGTGAATTGCCTTGAGATTACTTTTATCTAACAAATTTTTTTTCCTTTTGGAAGTGAAATCAGTTCTCTTTGAAGTTTCTGGTCTTCCCTCCTTACTTTTTGCTACTATTGCAACAGCATGGGAATGCATTGCCACTAGAGAGCCATCACAAAACTGGGCTGAAGAGCCTGTGCCAAGAGGCAGATGAGGTATTTCCCTGTCCTGGGAGTGCTGTGCTGGAGCCAGGTATGCTGGAGGAACCAGAACTGATGACTGATCAGGTGGATGGGTAGAGCTGGGACACACAGGAAGAACTTTTGAATGTGGCTAGAAAATCTCTGACTTCTGGCAAAAAAAGATGTGGACCAGCCTATGGGTCTGTACAAGCTCTTGATCCACCTGGTTTTTTCCTATATCATGCTATTTTTCATTGCAAAGCATTTATCTTCCTTTCTAAACAGACTAAATCAAAACCCAAAAGAGAGGAATGATTTTAAAGAAAGTGAACCCTCCTCTGTTACCTGAAAGTAAGATTTATTAAAACCAACAAAAGTTATGAAAGCAAACCAAGCCACTACTAAAAATATGCAAGGTTGCATGAATAAATAATATGTATATTGATTTGGTCAAAGTCTATATTAGTGCCTCTAAATTGTCAAAAGCCACTTCATAAATTCTCTGTCAAACTTCCCTCTTGCCCTCAGAAGGGCTCCTTCATTAATACCAAGTTCACAGTATTCCTGCTACATTCATTCCTCCCTTTCTTTCTGTAACTATTCTGCAAAGGCTAACATCCACATGGTAAAACTGGGAAAGAAGACTCCAATCCACATCTATAAATTTAATTTAGGAGGGATTAGTCTCCCAGGCATGATCATTTCCTAATACAGAGTTCTTACATTTTACCTAAGCTTCAGTTAACTGGACTTTCTTCTTCTGGTGCACATGGAAAATGGATCCTGACATAATTACTGCGTAAGTAACTTCATCACTGAGGCTGGCTCCTCTTAGACCACACCTGTTAGTGTTAGTAGGAGTACCACAGTGTAATTTATTGCTGGTACAAATGAGTGATCCCACAGCTTTACTCCCTGCAGCAGTATTTGTTTCCCTACTGTTTCCTTTGGAGATGGCAAAGATTGGTATGGGGTATTTCCTTAAACCTCCCAATCTGCCCCTGCAAAGTCATAATTGAAATGGGGATTATGTTCCTGTTCCAGCTGGATAAAACACCAGCAATTAACAGCAGCAATTAAGTTAAACCAGCAATTCAGAGATTTCAGGGCACCATGAGGAAGAACATACAACAAACCTCACTGCAGCCTTAGTGCCTCCTTCTGAAATGCTGGTACCTCAGAGATCAAAGACCCTGCCAGGATATGGTCTCATGGTTTCAAAGCAGTAGGATTTCCAGTTTGGAAAGCCCCTGTTTGTCCACAATCAATAGCTGAGTGCATTTATTTTGTCCCTGCAAACCCTTCTGTATTTGACTCTAATGCCAACTCTGGCTTCTATTAGCTATGGAAAGGTTGCTATCACTAATCCTACTAATAACAGCAACTTGCCAGGCCTCAGTTGCTTAATGGACTTGCAGACTGCACACAGCTAGTGATTTCCTTCATTCTCTGTCAAAACTAAGGTCAAAAATAATCTCAGGAGACCCCAGACTTGACCTTTTCAAAATTTTCTGCTTGTCACATTTTACTACAGGAGATGAATTATCAATGCAAGCAGTGGGAGAGCAAGAGCTCGATGTGTTCAATGCCTCGCACTGATTCAGATAAAGGGATGCTTGCACATCAGCACAAACCAGACTCAGAAAAGAGAGTGATCCATCAGTGGTGCTCAAGAGAAGACATGCCAGCTCCTGTCCAAAGAGGGCCTCTTACCATTAGCATTTCCCTGAATTCATTCTTCACTTCCCATGTGCAAGAGCAACGAGGCACACAGTAAAGTGATGCCATCCGTATTGCCTCCCACTCCTCTGCAGTTAGCTTTGCTTTTAAAAGACTCCTACAGGCTCTATTCATTGTGGGAAAGAATTGAGAATTGTGCAGGAAACCTATTTCCCCTCAGGGAACAAGTGGGCCATAATTTCATTCCTTAACATTATAAATTATGGGGTTTTTTTTCCCTTTATTTGTTGTTTTTTCGGGGGGTTTTTTATTTGTTTGAAAGGTTAGAAAATGCTGTGGAGATTAATAACATCACTGTTACTAATTATAACCCATCAAAATACATATTTCTACAATAAGGAGGGAGTATTCTCAGTGGGAGATTATTCTGCTGGAGAAGAGAAATTACTTAGGAAATAGCTGTGCCTGGGTCAACTGACAGAAAGCAATTAGAGCTTTTCCCCAGCATGTAGGAAACAGGCAATGGTATAATTGACTCATTGTACTTTTTGAAATAAACCAGTAAGATAATGCACAGAAAATACAACTGTGATTACTTGTGTCAAATTGGAGTCAAATCCTGTGAAACAAAGGGACAGCAAAGAAATACAGCAAGACTGAGGGAGGTATGAAGACCCTGACATCAGTAGCAGATCAGACAGCTAGACTGACAGACCACCTCTAAATAATGATGTAAATATACTTACCAGGCATGTGAAAATATTTCACTTTTGGATCCCACCCTCAGGTGTTACATATTCTTTTTTTACTCTGGGCACGTACATGCACGAGGGAAATGACACAGATATTTTATAAACAGTCCACACACATGGTCCATGTGATACAATCACACCTGCAGTTCAAATAGAATAAAATCTCCAAAAAGGGTTACATTCTGGACTTTAAAAAGGATTGTAGATAACTATAGGGAGTGGCTGTAGAGTGCTGAGAATCTTTTTAGAGTTCACAGACAGTCTGGAATCCATAATGCATATTTTCAGTGTGTATTCATAGAGCTAGCAAAATGGTGAATGTCAATTTAGGCATTATGCCATCAGTTTTTGTTGGCAGGCTGGTGACACCTGTTCTGGAAAGTCAGAAGGTAAGCACATGATTTAATCTGGAAAAGGTGGCAGTCAAACCAAAATTCCTTTCCTTGCTACAACCATTTTATGCCCACGCTCAACCAGAAAGAAAAAATGAGAAAAAAAAAGTACAGGAAGCAAACACAACATGACTCAGTTTGCAGCCACTGCAGTTTCATCTCAGTGTATCCTTCGTGGTTCATGACATTTAATTATGTTTCTACAGCTTTGATGGTCATTTTTTTAAATGATAATACAATTAAATTAAAGTGTATAGTTCTACTGACTGATCTGTGATTCTTCTGTACTTTATATTCCCTGCAAACTTTTCAGGCCACAATAAACATGCTTTTTCTGTCACTAGTTGAAATAAGTGACGTTAAATATTGTCTGGAACAGGAGACCAGTGATTTTCAATTAACATTAAATAGGAAACTGTTTAATATCAATTGTTATTAAATGGGTGAATTAGCATTAAATTAAAGCTAATGGCGTAGGCGAATTTTCTATTAAGCAAGCCAATATTAAGTGTATTCAATCTTTTACGGTATCCACTATTCCATTTCCTCAGCTGAAGGATGTTTCTTGATAAATAGGCATTTATCCAGTTTATGCCCCTTCAGCTACCAGCTTCATCTGATCTCTACTATAAAAATTCAGTGGATAGGGCATTCTTGCAAATTTTGCTGTGCATTAATTCTACGGCTCCTGCCAAATAATTGTCCTGTTCTTTGAACTCCTACTTCGAGCTTCATCTCACATGTCCATTAAACTACTTTTTGCTGTTTCACTGGATGAAATCATCGTGTTTGATGCTTCCCCAGTTTAGATGAGGGCCAGCTGCTGACATTAATAAAACAGTACTGCATAGGGAAGAAACAAATGCAGAAAAATGCTTGATATTTTTTAAAAATTCTCAGAACATACTCCTCATTATGGGAGCTTGAAGCTTCTAGGATTCAGGAATCATTTTTAAAAATGAGCAGTGCATGAATCAAAAAATGATCATGTCAGGATATTAATTTTCTTTATACTGGCTGAATAATAAATAGATGCTGAGTTGCAGGATGGGAAGGTACATGCCATGAGTTTTACTCAAACAGAAATTCTAGGAGGAATATATATGTTGGACCATAAATAAAACCTACATGTTTGGAAAGAGAGCAGAGAGTACCAGACAAATCTGTACCTCTGAGATTCTGAAGCTCCTTTGAAAACTTTTTTGTTTGGTATATTAGGATACAGCTTGAAATATGAATTATTCATAAACAAAGAAGTAATGGATTTTTTTTTAGTCACTAGATGGGCCTTAAGTCATAGAGTGAATGAGACCTCTTGGAACTCTGGCTCCCATCTCCTGTTGTCACAGAGATCATGTTCTTAAACTCCTTTAACAACTTTATCAAACTAACTTGAAAGTCAGCATGGCAGTTTCACAAGAGGAGCAGCTGTGTCTGGCTTCTTGAGTTAGGAATTCAAATATCTTCCCAGAAGGGGACCAGAGACATAGGTGGCGTAATAATGAAATCAATGTATAAATACACTTAAATTTTAAAAGAAACTTTCCTTTATTCTCACCTAATGATGGGGTGTTCAGCAACCTAAAATGTATTTTTCAGTGAGTTTCTGAAAGCTTCAGCTTGAATGTTCTCATATAGATGAACTGATTTACTTGCTATGAGAAGCAACTCTTGCCATCCAAATGTATAAACATTTAGTCTTGCTGAATTGTCTGGGGAGAGACGACAGAACAGCATTTATAGAGGAATTCTGTGCAAAACAACTTGTCCTGTGTTTGTGAAGTGGCAGCATGTTAGAAAACTGGTGCGACAGTTTGAGGGGTTTCCATGGAAACTGCTAGACTTGAATGCATGGGTGCACAAGCAAGCTTGCCAGGTGCCCGTTATTGGTTCAGAGGAAAGGAAAATTACATTTCCATGACAGCCATAGATTAGCTGAGCAAGTCTCTTTCCAAAGTGATGTACTTGCAAAAATAGATAAGCGCCAACCACACTAAAATTTGTTTGTGCTTTATACAGCAAACTGCGTAATTTGAAAATGGCCAGATTGCAGTTTCTGCCCATTGAGTGTTTCACCCAAGAAGCTATGGTCTTCTGCTGCAAGGAAATTCTGTGGGAAAAAAAATTAATAACCCAGCAGGTAGGATGAAGAAACCAAAATTGAAATGGAAAAAATATTCCCTCAAAGAGAACCACACAAGCATTTTTGACACCAGTGAGATATGCAATAGAATAAAGATTGGGACCACAGCACAGGTTGANTAATAGAATAAAGCACGAATAGGGCTTATTTGATTATCCTTTACATTCACTGCACTTCTCTGCTGGGCTGTTTCTAAAAATCTGAACATCACTAGGCTGTCAGCTACTGCAAATCACTATTGCTTTGATGAAATGAGTGTAATACTGAATGCTTCTTTAAATTGGAGGTATAACGGAGAACTCTTCAATGGGCAGATATCGATTGGGACCACAGCACAGGTTGAATTGTACCTGGTGAGGTACAATTGTACCTGTCTGCTTTCTCATTATGAGTCTGTTGTCTTTTTTGTTTACTCTCTGGGCACAACTTTTGATTAAGCAAGGCAAATACCAGAATTTCACTGTCACACCAAGTGAGAAAGGTGATGAACAGTTCAGGAGACAATGGCAAAGAGGCTTATACCTCTGAAAAATTATGTAGGAATATGCTTTGGGATCCATCAGGTAAGAAGCCTCTCAGATGCCTCTTTAAAAAGATTAGTGGTATCTGAACAAAATCTCATAGAAGTCAATTCACCAGTTTCAGCTGACAAGGAATTTGGTTTTATATACTGGGCAATACACAGGGAAGAGAAAAATGGGCTGTATAGAAGACATGTAAGAGGAATTATAGAGATTCTGAAGCATCTGGCCTAAGTCCAAAAAACACAGTGCAAGGGTGAAAACTCAGATGTTTTGCTGTTTTGCCTAGATCCACGAGTTTCTTGCACAGTTGGAAATTAAAACTTTGCCAGTACAAAAGATTCTTCTAGTACGCCGAGTTTCTGGGAAAACCTACTTTTCAACAGACTGCCTTCAGGTATTGTGCTCTGGGAAACAGCTCTTGTGTATCCACACCTGTGAAGGATGTAATTACATCCCTGGAGCTTGCTTCTCTGAAGGGAGGCTACACCCAGGGCATTTAGAAGAAGGCAACAAAGACAACTCTGTAACTTGCTGAGCCCAAAGAAACCTTACAAGGACTTAGGCTTATTCCTACACGAGCCAGAACAGCCTAGTAAGTCACCAAGATGTCCATCAAGGCATCACTGAACAAAAGCTAAGGACTTTCATGAATGGACCCTCTGAGCTCTGTGATTGCCCAGAAGGGCTACTCTTACACAGCTGTTAGATAATGAGATTGGATTTTGGATCACTATAACTATCAATTAAAGCCTCACCTATAATCAGTCCAACAATCTGGAACAATTTTTTTTAACGGATCATTAGGCGTATACATAAAATGGCTTTGTACCCTCCTCAGCTACAATGAAGACTATTCTTCAGTCACTTAGATTATTCATTACACTCAAATTCAGATGTCTGAAGTACCACCTGTATGAATTTAGCTGTGGTTCAGATGTTTGAACTCCCAACATAGCCACTGGAGCTCTAGGGCTTGTCTGTTTGTCCACCTACTGCTGTCTCAGTTATCCTGTGTATCTTTCCCTATTTTCATTTATGTGCTGAAGAGCACAAGGCTCCTTTGTGTCTTGTGTCATACTTGCCAGTGCAAAGATGATACTTCAAGTGCCATAAAAGAATTTCTGTGGGTTAGATATTTATAAAAATAGCTAAATAAAACACTGGTTCTCCTCTGATTAAGATGGGTATTCAAGTGCCCAACTCACACAAAACTCTCTCTTTCATATTCCTAGTTCAGGTGTCTACAATCTGGAGCTGAATATCATCCTCACCTCCAGCCTCTCTTTCTAAACCATGGATAATTAGCCTTGGCCACACACCAAACAATATCTCCAGCCTTAAGTATTCTTGTCAATAATAAGTAATTGTTAAAAAAAATTGTATTTCACACAGCAGTCTCCTAATTGTACATGCATATGGCTTTATACTCATTCAGTGATACCTGTGTAAAAGGACCAGGAGCTCCACAGAGATTAGCAGCAATACTCAATGGAACCCTCTGCCCAAACAGTTTTTTAAGTCCTGACTTGTTCTTTAGAGCACGATTTCTTTTCAAAACCCATGGGTCTTTTGTAAAGAAGTGGGTAACTGCATCCCCTTTAAATGTTGGTCTAAGCCTTTCTGAAGGGTCCAGCTAGGAGTCCTTCAGAGAGGCAGCTGCTGAAACACACTACTCCTTTTGCCAATGGGCCACTTGTGTTCCAGGAGCAGAGGAGGCAGGAATGAGTGTTATCCCCACACAAAGGGCAGCTGGCAGAGGTGCAAAGCACCTGTGAGCCCCATACCTTGTCCAGTGGGCTGAAAACAGGACAATGTAAGAGCTTCAGAAAAGGCACCAGTGTGTTTGGTACACAAGCCCATTACAGCACCTCGTACTTTTCCATTCTTTTGTTTGACTAAATCACAGCTTCAGGATGAAATGATGTGACAAAAAGAACCTCTTACAAATGTATTTAGTATAATGGCTGAATGAGCTGACTCTAGGAGAATCTTGCATGTTTGAGCAATTTTTTCTTTCTGGCTTTTCTTGACACTAATTCTGTCTCTGGCTTCCTATAATATATAAATGATATGGAAATTAAAGCATGAGTGAAGATCAAACAGAAAGTCACAGTACTTGAACACTGTTATTCTTACTTTCCTGGATGAAGTAATTTGTATTACAATAATGTAAACTCAGTTACCCTAAACAAATATCAATGCTGGAAACTAAAGACACAGTACTGGACAACAAGATGCTGGCTAAAGGATTTGCAGGACATTTTTCAGTTAATAAGACATAAATTTTCGATATTTAGAAGACAAAGTTCAAACCAGGAAGCCTCAAAGTATGATATTTTTTAAAAGGAAGCAAATATACAAGCTGTCAGCAGCACCCCATAACTACATTGATTACATGCAAGTAAAGTTTACTATAGTTCTTATCTCTCTACTGATAAGAAGCCTTTGCCAAGTAGAAGATTCACTAACTTATCTGCTCTTAGCTGCAAATGACACCCTGCAACCCTTTCAAACCTATCAGAAAGTAGTGGTCACATAATGCAAGGGCTTGTTCTACACTCTGTGGAGTAAGAGTATCATAGAAGGATAGTGAAAGAAAAATTATGAGAACAAGCAGAGAAACATGAAACAATTCTGGAAAAGTACATTGAACTGGGCATTGGGCATCTGAGTTCCAAGATGTTTAAACTCACATAGCACGCATTCTTACATACACACATATTATCCAAATGCTGCAGTCAGATGAGAATGTCTCAATATATAATGCCATTCTCTCAAGTTTTGTACAGGGTTACTCAAAAAAGAGCCTTAGGAAGGGTTTCCACAGGCCTGGAACACACTTTGAATTTAGGTTCTACACTCTTCACTCATACTGAAATGAGATACTGCGAAAAAATTGGCCGTGTGACAGCAAATTAATGAGTCCTATGAATAATGCATCGACCAGAGTGATAACATTCTTGCCTTTAGTGTAACAAGACAGGAATCTGGTGAAGAGCTAAAGCATGTCATGGACTACTTGCGAGCTCTCTTTACTTTTTAAAACGCTCCTCAGCTGTTTTGGGTGTACTTTGCAAGGAACAGCAAACACTCCCAGCTGAAATAGTTATCACTTCTGCAGATGTTGGGGGATTTTCCTTCTGGGAAGAATGGACTCATAAGGTAGGAGCAGCTTGTATTTTCATGGAAGTTTCACTTGGAATACAGATATGCTATTTTGTGAACCGGTAACCTGAATAAGGGTCACAGATGTGCTCAGTGTAAAATGTACGTTCAGTTTGTCTGACCTAATTCTTCAGAGTCAGCCACAGCTGAGGTACCTCTGAAGAACAGAGCAACCACCACACCAGGAGCCAGATAAGGACTTGCAAATCCTCTGATTCGTTAAAGAATTATGCACATACTTTTGGAGTTTAACCAAGCAACAAATAGATGCAAAGGTTTAAAACAAAGTCTATACTTACACGTTGGCATGTCCTATAAGCCTTCCAGAACTGGAGCACAAGCCAGTAAGAAAAGTTACCCTTATGAGGGACTTGTGTACTCTGGTGCAGCTTTATAACATGTGTAGCATGAGCTGGGAAAATAGATTTTCCCATTGTACATGAAGACATGGTTCACTTCCCAGTAACACTTCATAACTGTAGGCTGTTCAATTAAAGCTTGACTGCAACAGGATTCTTTTAGATTTGGTCACTGCATCCCTCAAATTCATACAAGCACTGGAGTGCTGGCTGGAAGAGATCTCTGGATGCCTCTGCTCCTGTCCCCCATAGGAGGCAGGGCTGCTGCCAGCACTGGATCAGATCAGCTGTTGCTTTGCCTGGCTGAGTCCCAAGAACTTCCAAGGACAGAGAGTCCCTGACCACTCTGGATAACCTGTTCCAGTGCTGCACCAGCCCCACAGTGAAGAAGATTTTCCTGAACCTGCCAGGCTGCAACATGTGACTTTTGTCCTATTTTATACCACTTCTTGCTACTTAGAAGAGTTTGTCTCAGGCTCCTCTGCAGCTCCTGAGCAAGTAGCTGTATTCTGTAGTTAGTTAGACTAATCTCTTCACCAGCCTAGACCAGCCCAACTCCCCAGCATGTCCTTCTCAGTCTGTGCTCCAGGCATCTGAAAATCCTAGTAGTCTTCTACTCAATCTTCTCTTTTCTCTCTCTTTCCTCTCAGGCTGCAAAGTCTGCAAACATGGAACTACTTCTCTGACAAACTATCACATTCCCATGGTCTGCTGGCCATGCTGCCTCTGCCTCTGCCCACTGTGCAGTTCATGTGGGTTGCAGTGAGAGTGCACTGCTAACTCACAGCATGGAACCCCCTCTAACTCAGTACTCACGCCTGCTGTTATTCCTGCAGAGCTTTGCACTCTCCTTCCTGCACTTCATGAAGCTCCCATTGGCCCAAAACTCAAGTTTCTTTGGATTGGAACTTTGCGGTTTAGCATGTTAAGCATTCCCCCAGTTTAGCATCATCTGCGAATTTGCTAAGGGTATGTTCTGTCCCCAAAGTTGAGAAATTAATGTTAATACAAGTTACAGGAATTAGTACTGATTAGATGTTATTCTGTGGTGCTCCCATAGCTCATGTGAGAAAAATGAAACATCCCAGTCAGGATTTCTTGTTCTCAAGAAACATCCAAGTATGGAATGCCAGAGTCCGCAAAGCAGAAACATCTGCTGAGAAGTTCTTGCTTGTTGCAGCACATGTACTCAGGATGAGTGCAAAATGGAGAGAAAAAGACATGCTCAAACAGAATTAGTGACAGCAGAACACATGAACCAGCTAATAAAATATGGATGAGAACCAGCAGAGTGGACAGTATTTGCCATTTTCATGTTGTCTATAGCAATTGTATTTATCCCCCCCAATGCACAAGGTACCTTTTGGTACCTGAGAAGTAGAAAATTAAAGCAAAAGTTTGCAGCATCTACTATTTTAGCCATAGAATTCTTCATATATGTAAGGAATCAGTTTTTCTCTACCAGGAAAATATTTCTGCAGGTGAGTGACAGCTGATGATATATCCTACTGGAGAAATTTCTAGGGACCAAGCTCAATGTGCACTCAGATAAAAAAGAAAGCAAACCACCTCCTGTGCTGTGCACAGCCTAATGTTTTCTTAGAGCAGTTTTCCTGATTCATTCTTCTTTTCTTCTCTAGAAAAGGTATCAAGTAGGCTATTTTCACTTAGCACAAGGGATTGCATTTCATTAGGTTAGAAGATATCTCCATCTTGCTTAACCTACTTTTCACATATTTTTCCTGAGGATAAGAAAGCTTCAGTGTGCAGTATCACATCATATCTTTGTTGCAGTTTGGCCATGGCAAGGGAAATGCATATTTGAGATCCACAAGAGGGCAGTTCCTTTTGATAGAACTGAAAACATACATGTCTACAGAAACAAACTCACACATTGTTTTTCTCCTGAAAGAAAGAAATAAAACATAATAAACCAGGTCCCTCAAACCTGAATGAGAACTTGGTGAGTGACGAGGATTTTTTTTCAGGGAACATGTTGATCCTAAGAGAACAAATTTCTTCTGTGCCAAAGTCCATCAGAAGGTACACTTACATGGCTTTATCACCAAGAGGCTCCCATGAATGCTTTAACAATCCCTGTGACTTGAAAATCAGTTTTGTTCACGCTACACATTAGCCTGTATCTCTGCAGGACTACTGAGGAAGGACTGTCTGTTCCCCTGGTGACACAACACTGGATGTCTCCCTGGGTCCATCAGCATCCACTCTGCACTTGCGTGCTCAGAGCAGTGGCATAATCAGCCCTCCTTGCCCTAATAAACAGTTAATCCATAGAAGTGGAATAGCTACAGCCCTTGGGATTGTTTCTCTGTTCAAATAATCTGATGCATGCAGAAAAACAGTTCAGTCTCTGCTGTTAATCAGGATGATTTAGGCTCACACATAGTTCACCTGACAACAATTTGCAGGGATTTTTTTTTTTTTTAGTTGCATGCTGGAGACAAACCTGAAATACCTTTTGTGAAACATCTCCACTCAAGGTATGTTAAAAGGCTCAGTGAGCACCTGGAGAGAGAAGAAGCATGAGGAGATCACAGTCATTTAGCCTCTTATATTAAAATTTGGCCTTCAGTATAAAGCCTTGACTACCCTTGAGCCCATATCCTCCATCAGAAACAGAATGGCAAAATCATTTTACTGCAAAGAGCAAACCCAGCAAGAAGTATCTCTCCTCATGAAGATGTTTTTCCTTGAAATTCTGAGTCAAGGAGAACTTGAGAAATTCTCCTTTGGCACCAGGAACATGCTGCTATTTCCTTTCCCTACACGGTATCTTCACTCATTTTTCCTCCTCTCATCCCACAGTGTGGTGCTAAGCTGTGCAATCCTTCCTTGTAGTGAAGAGCATTTCTTCAGGTGGGAATTACACATGCAAGCAGAACTCCAAAAGCAAAAAGCAAAAGCAGCTGTAGCAAAGGGATGGTTTAAATTTGTTTTCACCCTAGGCTCAGCTGGAAGAGCAGGGCACCTCGTGGACTCTGACTGAAGTGCATGGGGAAGATACCTACCTCCTCTAGGGCTGTGCCTCACTACCTGCTGTCAGAGCAGGCTTTGTGTGTTTGGTTTGGCCTTTGTCATCAATTTGTACAAATTATTCCTGAGCTAAGTCTGTATAATACATTAACTCACAGGTCCATTTCCTGGCAGGTATGTGCTCAGCAGAGATTGGCCTATAAAAGCTGCCATCAGCTAGTGTCAAATCAGAAATGAGAAATGTTATTAGTGAGAATTGTGGTTCTTTTCTCAACTAGCTATGAATCAATGCTCCATTGCTTGTTTATTGAGTTAGAGAATATTGGCAAAATGATACCATTACGCCCAAGGAATGTTCTTTCCTTTTTTTTTTATTTTTTATAATGACTTTGCATGCAGTGTCATTTTGTAACCTCACTTCCTCCGGACTAGGACAGCCTGCACTGTGGGGCATCTCAGAGTTTAAGAACTAAAGTGATGAGAGAGTCTCAGCTGAATACAATTGCCAGGCAGGAGGGAGCAAGAAGCCATGAATTGCCCAGAGCTGTTTGCTGTAGAGTGCTCCTCCTCGGTATTCCCATCCTTGTGGTACTGCATGCCTCCCAAAGGCCTCCTTAAAGAATCAGTAGCTCTTCCTGCTCCTACAGTGGAAGAAGCCTCCCAGCAGACTTCTTTTACTCACTGCGCTTGCCAGCCCTCAGCCCCTTGCCTGAAGAGCAGCAGCCCTGAATGCCCAGGCTCAGTCCACTCTGTGTCCACTGTCACAATTTGGACAGGTGTTTACCAAGAAAGGCAGGAGCCTCCCTTGGAATGAGAAATGTAAACTCCCTTCCCTCCAAATTATTAGTATTTTGAAATTAAGGGGCTCTCAGGCAAAGACAGGGAATAGGAATAACAGATCTTTACTAAGTATTTATATGAGGTAAACAGGTAACAACTATAATGGTAACAACAAACCAGAACCAGAGAACCCACTGGCAGCTGCTCTCAGGTGTCAGGCACCTTCCCCTCGGTGCAGTTCCGGTCCCGGCCGGCAGGGGCGCTGTGGCTCCGCTGGGCAGGGCAGGTGCGATGGTTCCCCCGCGGCTGCAGGGGGCGCTGTGGGGCAGCTCGGGGAGCAGACGCCAATGGCGGCTCGACCGCAGCGATCCCGGGGTGGTGGCTGAGATGTGCTGGAAGCTCCGTGGCTGTAGCTGGGAATCCGGGACACCTCAGCAGGCGGGGTGGGGGTGCGAGGCTGGTGCAGCAGGAACTCGGAGCGGTGCCGAAGAAACGGCGGGGCCGAGGCGGCAGCGGTGGAGGCCAGGGTGACGGTGGCCACGCGGGCCGGTCAGAGCCGGGAAAGGCGAGGTCAGGATCTCGGGGTCCCCAGGTGAAAAGAGTTCCCCTCTCAGTGAGATATTAACAGGGCACCAACCTCAGTGGCTGCAGCAGGAGAAACAGGCTGGACCATGGTGGTAAAAAAGCGAGCTCCCTTTCCCTGGTCCCCTGTCCTCCACTGAAAAAACCGAGAGCCGCCAGGGAGAGGGCGGGGCTCCGGAAGGCCAAGTCTGTGAGCAGGACTGGGCTGTGTCCCAGCTCCTCCCAGCTCCACCCCTTGTGATATCTCTGCCCCTCCCCGAGAAACCCCCAGGCAAGGAGGTGCTGCAATCACATGCTTTCTGGGCTCAGCCGCATCCATTGTTCTCCTTTAAGTAATTATTAGCATTTCTAATAGGAAAAAATTTCTCTAAAA
>VZRX01001036.1:0-65020 GCA_013398075.1 Notiomystis cincta
AGGAAGGAAGGAAGGAAGAGGCATTCACAATACAAATTATTATGGATCAACCAACCACATGGCCATTACATTTCAGCAGATTGTTTTGGCTGTCTTCTCCCAGTATTGTAACATTGTTTGTGACATTATCAATGAAAACCCAATCAATCAATCCATCAATCAATCCATCAATCAATCATCCAAGGATCCTCATTTTCAGATCTTCCTCATCAAGTGTCATGAGTTACTGCCAGATGCAATAGAAGACAGCAAGTCTGCATTTAATTTGATAACTGTTGATCCTTTAAATATGCTATTTATTGAAATTGCATTTCCAGCTTCAACTGAGATGACAACATAATGAAAAACTCTTGAAGCCCTCAAGGATATGGTGGTAGAGTGGTAGACTTTATAGATGCTTCATTTTATCACTGTGAATGGAAGGTCTGGTATCTGTTTTTTAACAAAATACATTAACAAATTGCTCAAATATTGCCAAACTCACAGACTAGGTCTATTTTTAAATTAACTGAAATTGCTGCTAATATTTGACCCAAAAAATTAATTCTAAGAAAATTTATCACCAATTACTAATTTCAGAAAGTCTTTACTTCTGAATATAAACATTTCTAGATTAATAGCCTATGAAATTAATCAGAGAATTGTGTTTTCTAAAAGATGCATTTGTAGATGAAAATGAAAACACTGAAAGAAGAAAACATGCAGTTATATATTCCAAACAGACTACTTTTCAGCAAAAAAGCAAAGATAACAATACTTCTTGGGGTATTTAGGGAAAGGAAATAAGCTAGCAATTAAAATTATTTCCCTAAGGAATGAACCAGTTCTGGCAACCCATTTCATAGAACCAAACCACCTTTCTATTTAAATAAGACAGCGACCATGTGCCCCTGCACACATACAGCCAAAATAGTTTCCTCAAAACTATTTGTACCTTTATCCCATCACATGTAATGCTGGCTACTCTCTTATGGTATCTCTGCCTATCATGTCAGTAAAATACAGCCAAAGTTGACTTCTGAATTGTTTCAGACTTTTACTAGAAGACTGTTTTTAGATTTCTGAGCATTATTAGTCCTCACCAGCTGAAAACAGCCCAAGGGAGAGAGCAGAGGTGACAGCTTGGATAGGACTTGAGTAGCTCTGCATTGCAGGTGATGGAAAGCCTCTTCTCCACAGCACGTTTTTGGGCACTGAGAAGGGGCAAGAGAGATGCATGGTCACACTCCACGTTACCTGGATGGGAGAAGCATGTGTGTATGGTGTTGCAACAGATTTTCCTCATTTATTCACATTTTCTTTAGGCAGATACTGACTGAGACAGGAGCAGGTGGCAAGGATACATGGAGAATATCCCTAGTATAATAGCCATTAGCCCAGGAGATGAATAGTACAAGAAATGAACACCTATCCTGAGATGGGCTCCAAGTGGGAAGATTAAGGCCAGGGAAAATGGGGATAGAGACACTTTGCATGCTGCTGCCATATAACTCATTTTAACAGAATACTGTAATTACAATCATAACATAGCAATGCTATGATTTACAGGTTTATAGGATCTGATAATCAAAGAACCCTGAGGAATACTTAACTGGAACTGGCCTCTCAAAACGTGAAAGCTCTCATTTCCATTGATAAGCTATATGTGGATTACAACATCAGAGTCTTACTGAGGATATATAGAGGGGCTCAGAATTACCAATTTCAGAAGCACTTTGCATCAAGGATAAACTCTCTGCTGTTTAATTTCTTGACAAAAGTCTTTGTTCTGTATGAATCTACTGAGGAAATGCAATTTAGAGAAGTGCTTTCACACTGACTAGCTGCTTTTACAGTGACAAAGCTGCAATCTGTTGTTTTGTTGGTTTTGAGTGTTTTTTTTTAAATTTATTTTTAATGTCTGATATTGGAAAAACTAAGGGAATATACGTATATATATAGCAATATGGGCATAGCATACATACTCAGCTTCAACCATCAGCAGAACCTGAAGACAGCTTGTAAATATCACTGCTGATGACACAAACCCTCGCAAAACCCATTTTGAATATTTAATATAATGAGTAATGAATGAGAGAAACCCAGTCTAACTGAAGAGGAAGTCCTGTGTCTGAGTTCTTTGGTATTAAAAATGTCATCTCACACTGAATTCTCTACGTGAGAGGCTACATAAGTACTCTGCAGAGTCCTGAGAGCCTACTGTGTGTGTGCAGTAGTCCTCACACTCAGGTTTTCACTAGGGCCAGTATGGGAGTCACTTTGCCCAGAATCTCCCAGATTTACATCTGGAGGTTGTTAGTGTAAACATTAAATGAGGTCATCAGGTGGGATGAAACAAAGGATTTATCTCACATCTCTCTCCCCCATGCAGACACAAGGCTTTATACAGCTCTGTAACAACTTAAGCTTGCAGGTTTTAAACTGCACTTTTCTGAGCTCCTGACAGCACCTATAATGGAGAGTCACACATGCTGACAGACATTCTGCAAGAGAAGGATGCCATAAAACTGTTATTAACACAAAAAGCCATTTAGTCTTTCTGGCTTTGTGAAAAGTCAATGTGGAGTCACTGCTTTTTCCATGATATTCAGCTGCTTTTGAAAGGAATCTTCCCTCTTGGGGACTGCTATAAAACTGTCAGCCTATTTAGGGGTCATTACAGCAGGCTTATAAAGCCCTTTGGACTGTCTTGTCATATGAGACAAGCTTCAAAAGAGTAAAAATCTCTGCAATGCCTTACTTAAGAAAGGAAAAAAGCCAAATCACCAGTCACTCAAAACCCAATTATGGTAGGGAAATATTTATTATGCAGTTTTGTTCCTGATTTGCTGGAGCAGAAGTCTGAGAAATGACATTCTGAAAATAAGTCTTTATTAACTACTCTGTAGCATCCTCGCCACTAAAAGAAAATAAAAAGAACCATTTCAATACAACAACCAAAAAATGTCTAGCAGAAATTTTATTTTGGTGTAATTCCGACACAGGTTTTAGAGTTTATATTCTCATTTTCAGCTATGTATAAGTGACTGAAGGGTTCATGAAACTGAAACTGCAAAAATGACTTTTTGTAAACAAAAACCTATCTGCCAGGCCTAGACTACAGAACATTAGTTGTTATGACTCCATATCCATTGCCAGCTCCATTCTTGGGGCCTTATGACTCCAGATAATACCATAAATAGCTAATTTTTGTCAAGTTAGCTTTTAAAGGTTTAGTCTTTTAAAGATCCACTTTCTGTGTGGAATATAACAAACAGTGTGTTTCTGAGCATATGTACTTTGACCTACTTATAGCCACACTTGGGCAATTTCTTCCTCCTCCTAAATATATAATAAGTTCAGTTTAATATTATACACTCTCTTCGTTTTTTTTCATGCAAGTATTAGAGCAACTTTAAACTCTCTGTAGCCTATGTATTCCTCCACTATACATTCAAATACCAGGAGATGTAAGTCATCCTTATTTCCCATTCTTTGGAACTTCTTCATTGGAAGAGGAGGGGGAAAAAAGCAACCAAGACTCAACCAAGAGCCCTGAGGCCTCACATGAGGAGGGGAAATAGCAAATATAAATTGGTATGGAAAGTGTTACAGATCTGAAGCATTAAGTTGATATTAGCAGGTATGGTTTGTAGTTGATCAGAGCTTTCAATAAGACAGTGCAGGAAGCTGCCTCCATGCTCACTGGTTAAGATGCAGCTCCTGAGAGGTTCCATCATGTTTCAGGGATCCATCAGGGTTTTGAGCCAAAATTGTAGGGCAATGAGTTGTAGGAACACATATGATCAATACAAAGTTGATACAGGCAGGAGCATGGGTTAATTAATGCAGTAGCATTTTACCAGCATGGATAAAGCTTATTTTGAAGCTTTTAAAGGTGTCCTAAATATGCCTCACTCAGCACCAGTCTTTGCCAAAGCCATGCTGTTCAGGACAGCTGTGTGCTGGTCAGCCAAACCCTGCCCATCAGACAACCTGGGCATCACAGGACAAACTGCACCACCATGGCTTCCCTGGGAAGCACTGGTTTTAAACAGATTGCAAACAAACTGGTAATTTATTTCACCACAGCAATTTCTACTTTAGCTGTCACATACAACACACATGAAGCTTTAGTTACTTAAACATGGAATTGGCTGAAATCTGCAGTCAGTGTGGAAAATTTCAAAATCACCATTCATGGCTTACAAAGACAATGATTATGAAAGTGGTTAGGAATTTCTACTGCTCTTTTGTTTGGAAAAAGTATGCCTTTTTTTTAATTCACATGTATTTTTCTGTATACATCTGTAACAGCATTTCAGTCAGGATTGTGTACACAAGAATATTGAAAAAAACGCTATGTACAGTTTTACCAAACTGTTATCACTAGGTACATTTATCAAGGACTTGTGACAGAAATGCTTCTTTATCAGCTCATGCAGTCACGCTCAATAAAATAAATAAATCCCTTGAGAACTCTCGTGCCACAACTCTAAGACATCATACTTAATTGAGATGCTTGATGAGTTACGTGCTGCCTAGACAGGCGTGTCCAAGTTGCTGCCTTTGCCTGACATCAGGCTCCAAACAAGCCTTCTGCAGAATCTGGACTGGTTTTTTTTCAAGAGGAATCCTCTGTGCACTTCACAATTACCCAGACAAGATCAAGATGCTAAATAATATCCTTCCTCTGCTGTCTCTGAAAAGTACTCCCTTCAAGTTAACCTAGAGTGCAGTTGATCCAATATACTCAAATATTTCAAAATTATACTCACACATTTTGATAGATGTTATTTTTTCTTGTGTATAACCTCTAAATCTATACTGGTCTTCCAGAGTAGATTGATCCAAAGTGAAATGTTGCATAAACTTGTATTTCCTTTTTTGTCTTTCATCTAAATACAGGACACTAAGAAGACAAAACACAAGGCACTACAGATTTACTTTTGTCTTGAAGAGTGTCTTTTGACAATTTCAAGCAACAGAAGGGGTGCAAAACATCTAGGCACTGAAAACCAGGGAAAGATGAAGACCTGAGATTTTACTTGTGTTTCAAATCAATCTTTTTTATCTGGTGTGGGGTTGGTGGGGTGGCAAATAAGATACGGAGAGGGAAAAGAGAGGATGAATCTCAACATTTTGAGTTTGACCAGAAACAGGCTGGTTTTATTTTGCCTGATACAATTTATTGGAATATCTGTTAAAAAAAAAAAAATAAAATCTATATTTTTTCCCTTCAGGCTCAGATTAAATAGGTAGATGAGCAGCATGTTATTCAGTGTGTAGGCTGGATACTTCAGTGCAGCCTTCTACCTAAGAGCTGGGTTTGTAAGCACTGTTATCAGAACCACAGATGAATTAAATGCTGTCAGTGAAGATTTACCAGCTCCTTCAGGTCCACTTTAGAACAGTCCAAATAGACACTTTAACTGCACTGCCTGTACTGACCATGGATGAGATCTAATTGACTAAAGCAGGAGGAACCCAGGGCCATCTGAAAATTGCAGATATGATTCAGGACCTATAGCTGGCCTTATCCTACAGGAGCAGCAGTGGACCATTCAGTATAACCACGGCCTAAAATTATATCAGACATCTATAGCTAGGCAAGTTCACCTTAAATTTCCACAAACTTTGATCCTAGAATAGCAGGATAGTTTGTGTTAGAAGAGACCTTACAGATCATCCTGTTCCAATTCCCCAGCCGTGGGCAGGGACACCTTCCACTAGACCAGGTTGCTCAGAGCCCATCCAATGTGGCCTCAAACACTTCCCAAGGGGAGTCATCCAAATTGCTCTGGACAACCTGTTCCAGTGCCTCACCATCCTCATGGCAAAGAATTTCTTCCTAATTTCTCATCTAAACCTTCTTTCAGTTTGAAGCCATTTCCCCTTCTCCTACCACTGCATAAAACCTGCATGTACCTCATCTATGCCACATGAATCTATACTTAGGTTTCCAAACTGAAGAGCCGAATTTCACCTCCAATTTCAAGACTGAGGGCACTAGATTATGACTATGGAATGAAGACGTTTCAAAACTCCTCACCAAACTTGCTATAATTCACTGTACAGCCACTGTGATACCCCCCAAGTTATACCCTCAAAGTGAACACCACCAGGTTGTTGGCCTATGCAAGCAAGATTGTTGGCCCACTCCTGGATATGGCTAAGCTAAGCAGCAGCACTTTGAAACCAGATTAAGTCTATTCAAACACTGAAAGACACTTTTCATATACCAGAACAGAGGCATCCATACTTTGTCTAGAGCAGGAAGAACCTGAGAAACAGCTTGCTTTGTTATCTGTACTGGAGCAGAATATCTCTGAGAGATCATGGCATTTTATCCACCAAGACATTTTACTGCTCTGCCTAGATGAGATCAGAAAGATAGGATTTCCATCTGCAATTTCTTCCTCTTGCTACTTTTGTTGCTAAGGTTACAGAAAGAATGCTTAGAAAATGATGCTTTGATTTATTTAAAAATTTTCGTAGGAAATTGTGAAGAATTATGCAGCTTGCTACAAATGCATGAAGCAAACCTCCAGTAACCCTGTCACATCTCTCTAACTTTTGTTAAATGTTGTGCCACCGAAAGGTCTTGGGACTGTTTGCTATTCTTTTTCTTTTTTTCCCCCTTGTTATTCACAGTGCAATTTACTGCACACTCTCCAAGATCTTCTGTTGCCAATTTTGTTTTCCAGAAATAAGTATACTGTTTTTTTTACTGATGGTCTGTGAACAGTTAGACACGCTGCACATGAATGCATGCCAGTGTTATAGAAGAAAGAAAAAACAAAAAAAATCCCTGGTATTTCCATTAATTATTTCTGTTGTGTGTATGAAATACGACAGCTCTTAAAAGTGTTTCATCAGCATTTTCTTCAGCAGTTGAAAGTATTTAACTGGCATTTTTGGAAGAACAAATGCACATTTTATAAATGGAACTTTCTTGACTCTGATCCCCTCTTGACATGAATTTTGAGCATTGGCCCCATTTATTATTCTCTTTGAAAAGTCTGTATAACTCATACAATTACAATGAGGACAGATCATTGACTTCGGCACAAATACTAAATTTACAGAGAGTCAGAGGAAAGTTCTGACCAAACCTGAAACAATGGACCCATCTGTTTACAGGCCACGTTGTTACTGTTTTGGGATAACAGATAATTGACTTTCCCGTCTTAAAGAAACATGAAAGATTTGGAGAGACACTGAGTAATCCATCAATGTCAGTAGAATTCCTACAGCTTTGAAAATCTGTCCCTAAGGACTGGTACTATCCAAACTGGAATTGTGTGGCTTAGTGTGACAACTTTTTACTTACTTACCCAAATTCCTCTGCACTAACAACTTGGTAATGTATTCACCCTCACTCCCTGCTCCAACCAACTATGCACAATTTGCTGAGTGCTGTTCAATAAGCTAAGGCTGTTTGCTTTGCATGGGTAGAAATGAACATAATCTTCTGCTTTTTGCATGACCAGATTGTCATGGCGACACATGTCCTCTCATGGCGACACTCTGGGTCAACATGGTGAAAAGGGTCAGAAAGGAAGTGCCTGGGAAAGGAGACACCTTCCCAGCCTTCACAGCCACACTAATATTCAGTTTTCACAAGTCGAATCTATTTTTAGCAAAGCCCTGCAAGCAAGGGCTGAGGCCTTTAGTATGACTGAAATCATTAATTCAGAAAGTACAAGGTCTGTTGATTCTGCTCATAGCTCTTTTCAGTCATGAGTTCAGCCATTCTGGAACATGCTCTAGGAAGTCGGAGATGAAGGATATGGAAAAGTAAAATATTATAATTAAGAAAATTCAAAGGCAGATTCCATTGAATTCTGAATTCCCTATTCCTTGGTGTAAAAATTCATTCTCACTAATGTGTTAAATTAAATGCCATGTGTGCCAACATAGCTAAGCATGTGGAAATGAAATCAGGATTACAACGGTGTTCTCTTATTTAGGAGTGGGGAAGCCAGTTTTTAATTTCTTTCCTTTCCTTTCCTTTCCCCTCCTCTCCTCCCAAGCTTAAAGGAAATAGAGAATGAATCTTTCCTCCAGCCTTTTCCCTTTTCAGCTGTACCCAAATTATTACCCAAATATCACTGCCTGAGTTTAGATGGAGAATATTTGAAACGTTGACAGGCTTATTGCTACAACACTTTCTACAGAGTTGGCAATGCATTCAATCCAGCTGAGTACTTCAGCAAGACCCAGTAAAAGTGTTAAGATGACCTTGATATAACTAAGCAATTACTATATTCAAAAGAAGAAGATATATATGGTGTTTGCCTAGTTTACCATTTTGACACAGAAAGCCTGAAAAAAACCAAGACAGTGATATTTCAGTCTGCTGGCTGGCTAGAAAGTGTGACATCAGTGGTTAAAAAACTGAGCTGGACAAGCAGAAAATAGCGAGTAAATTAATGATTATCCCAGATTCTGTTTCTAATGGCAGATTACGTACTGTTTGGTGTAATTTAGCAAGAGCAGAGAATTAGGATATTTCATGTGTGATCTGTGCTGCTTTCCAGACTAATTCACTTTCTGGCTCTTCTTTATAATGATTAAAAATTATCAGTTAAATACTAAATTCAGCAGTAATTTCCAGACATTTTACTTTGTCCTAGGATGTCACATAAAGAGAAAGTTCAAATAATTTCCCTAAGATCCCATGAAGAGGAAATATATTTTTCCCTTGACTCAGCTTGGAAAATATACATATTTTATTTTTCTGAAAAGAAATTACATTCTCCATCTCCAAAGTAAAAAGCTAATTTTCTAAAATAAGCTCTTGAAAAATATGCATAAAAACATTTTAAAAAAACAATTACAACCTTTGAAAAAAAAATTAAAATACAGAAAGAAAATTCTATACAGCTTAACCTTCAATATATCAAGTATATTATTTAATACAAAATTTTAACTCTCTTACATCTAAACATTCTGCTAAATGGAAAAGCAAAACATATATCCAAAATGGTTTCAGTGTAGCAGCATTGTTTCAGCATATCCCAAGACTCTTTCTTTAGTACATCCTTAATCTCCACTGTAACTTTCAAGCTTCTCAATGTGAAAATAATAACATGATATTTAATTTAATCTCGTAAATGGATACCAAAAAAAGCACAAGAACAGCTGGACTCTCTTTAGTCAAACATCTTTGTACGATCCTCAGAACTGACTGGGAAAAAGAATTGGACTCGGTGATCCTTGTGGGTCCCCTCCAAGTCAGGATATTCTGTGATTCTGTCTGTGTGATGCCCAGTAAGGATAGGGGACTCAGAGCAAAGAATGGCAATTCCCCATTTTCCCTAGGGTCCAGTAATCTGCCCTTCAGAAACTCCCTTTGTGTTTAATAACCCGTGACAAATTTGTATTCCTAGAATTTCCCTGATTCTGAAAATTTTTACATTCACAACGTTCAGTGCCAATGAGCTCCAGAGCTTTTGCAGTTTAATGATGTGCAGTAGAGAGGAATCATATGGGACATTTGTTTAATCCTCTAGAATGTTATGGAAACACCAGAGATGTGAACAGCACATTTTCCAAGAGACTTCTGGATTTAAGTTACACTGGCTTGAAGGCAGGAAGACAGCTGTGTTAGAGGTACAGCTGACATGGCCTAAGGCAACATAAGGCAGGGCCTGAAATGGCTGAAAATCTGATTCTATGCCACCTTCAACTGTAAACCCATGGTTTTTAGTCACAGTTGTTTGAGCCCTGGAAGTTCCAGGGTTACTGATATTTGATCAAAGATTGTGAAAAATATTTGCAGGCCTCCAGGAAGACCCCAGGTTTTCCCTCCTTCTCTTGAATGAGTCATACACCGAAAATCACACATAATGCCAAAAATCACGTGATGTAGTAATTATTAACTGTGAACAAGAGATAATTATACATCCCTAAAAGTAAAAATAAGAGTGAATATAACTATTGTTATGATAACGATTTTGCAAGTAGACCTGTAAAGCTTCAGCCATATAATTAAATCAATTAAAGTGAATTTCTTGACTTAGAACTTTAAATGAACCTTTACCAAAATTGAATGTTTCCTTTTTTCAGTCAAGGGCTAAATATTATTTGAGCTCAATAACATAGTCTAGAATTTGTCCCTAAAATGAAGTCATATCAGAAAGTAGGTATAAAAAATAAAATTTATTGTTGCTTCAGGGTTTTTAGTTGGCTTTTTTCCTCCAGACTTTAGATTTCAGAACAGAAGTATTGTTCTTTTGCTCTCTAAAGAATCAGCCAATTCCTGGGACAAATTTCTATTCTGCAAAGCTTCATTCCTCCTCACTTATATGTTAAATGGTTCAACTGAAACCTAAAATCTGGTTAAACCTTTGTATTAAATATGCATTATTTTGATATCTCATAACCTGCATTAAAATGTGACTATGAGTTAAGAAAAGAATTCTGTCCTAGTTGTGGAGGGATCAATAGCATCCTTGATATTTTTAAACTAAATAGCTATATAAGAAATGTTGCCCATGGAATTAACTTGCACTGTTGAGGACCACTGACAGGGGAAGAAAGATACAAGTACTATTTAAGCTAAATGTTTGAATTATAAATTTAAAAGGTAAGCAAGCAGGCAACTTTACACAGGCAATTAAAGGCTCTAAAAAATGCAAGTCAGAAAACAAGTTTTAGAAGTAAAGGGGGACACCCTCTTAGCTTGGCACGAGAAAAAGAACAGAGTACTCATTATACTGTGATAATAAGGATTTTTTTCTTAAATACAGAATATAGTTGTCAGTAACTTGGAGGGAGCATGGTTTCCGAATACAGTGTTGTTAACACTGCTCTAAGTCCTTCAAATGCAACTGGCATTAAAGCACTGGGATGGGAAGAAAAAAAAAAAAAANATACTGTGATAATAAGGATTTTTTTCTTAAATACAGAATATAGTTGTCAGTAACTTGGAGGGAGCATGGTTTCCGAATACAGTGTTGTTAACACTGCTCTAAGTCCTTCAAATGCAACTGGCATTAAAGCACTGGGATGGGAAGAAAAAAAAAAAAAAAGAAGGAAACCAGGAACAAAAGTTTGGCAGGCTTGGCCAAACTGACAGCTTACTATGAGACTGTGATACTCTTTAATTTTAAGGCTTCTTTTATGCATGGACAAGTTTTTCTACTTTTAATACAGTGCATTAGAGAAGTAATTGCAGAATTGCCTTATCATTTGTCCAGCCAAGGGAAATCTAATCTCAACCATTTATTCTCTTCCTTGCTCAGACTTGCAGGGGGTACACAGCAATGGGCATGCTGACACTGCTGTCAGTAGCTGAGAGTAATTGCTCTCAAATCCCAAGGGCTGCAAAACTCAATCCCTTCTGTTGTTTTTGCCAGTCAGAATCAGACATCTTCACTTCCATGAGTGACTGGGACTGATAAGAGAGAAGCGTTCTTTTGGGCAGAAACTCTGGGTCAGAATGCAAAATCCACCAAAAGACTGTTTGTTATCAATAGGAAATCCACCAGTGTTGTTTTGATAGGGGCAAGATGCTTTTCAGGTATAAACTAGAGGGGCTGCTAAAATTTACATTTCAAACGACATCAAGAGAAAGTAAAGAAAGGAGAGAAAAAAAGAAAGAAGGGTGACTTCAGTTGGCAACAACTCTATTTTAGTTAAAAGCAATACACAGCAGGAGATATCAGTGACATTCACAGGAAAAAATGAATCACTTCACTAAAGAAAAAAAAATTTGCACTGAAATAGCCACAATTTTCTATGCTTGCAAGTAGTATGTTAGGTGGGGTGGAGAAAATAAGATAGAGTTGAGTTTGGTTTGATTTAGCATGCTCAGCATGCTGGGTTTTGCTCAGAACTGAATCTTCTTCTGTCATACAGTTGCAATCAGTCATTCTGTTCTAAGACTTTATATGAAAAATTATGTTTTCCTCACATTTTTGCTGGTGCAAAGCAATAAAACTTTACTGCACTCAGCTCAAGCTTGACTATGATTTAATCTATTATTTTATTGCTGGATTTATTTTTGATATTTGAAGTTTGCGAAAGACTATTGTTTTGATGTAGTATCTCTATACGGTGGCAGCAAATTTGAAAGTAATTCAGATGATCAAAAGTTATTTTGCAAAGTTCTTCACCTTCTGCTCATGCCAATGCAAGCTATATATCAGAGACTTCTCCAATTCAATTTCTCTGTATTTTTCTTGTCAGTGTTTTACCCTGCACTGGTGTGACTGCAGTCACAAGGAAGATCTGTGATAAAGAGACCAAAGCTACACCTGCAGAGGGAGAATCTGTTCTGTATGGAGCTACACACAGCCAAACCCATAGGAAATCACTTGAAAAATGATGCACATTTGAAACTACAGAAAAATTATGATGCAACGTTTGTGCAATGCCCATTTGTACATTAATGCATT
Source organism: Notiomystis cincta (assembly GCA_013398075.1). Taxonomy (NCBI): domain Eukaryota; kingdom Metazoa; phylum Chordata; class Aves; order Passeriformes; family Notiomystidae; genus Notiomystis; species Notiomystis cincta. The sequence goes on from VZRX01001036.1 coordinate 12,387, forward strand.
AATTGTATATTATTGCATTATTAAGCCTTTTCCAGTGCTCAGTAGCCAGACCTGCAAGTACTATTGCAAAACAGGAATGCAGTTGTGGATCCCTTAGTGGTGAATAGTGGGGAACCAGCATCCATATGAGATTCAGTTCAGAGATCAGCTTCTTTTTCAGTAATGCCAAAAATGAACAGACAACAAGAACCTCTGATACCCACCTTCATTATCTGTGTAGCCACAGGGCTTTGGGGATTAATAGAACAACTGGTCACATCATCACCATAAAGCCAAGTTTATTTTAACTATATTAATACTAATTTACTTAATAAAAGTGAGTTATTATGAAGGACACTTTTCTTTTACAAGGGTATATGAAGAAAGGTATTATATTTGTCTTATTTTTCTCCTTGCTTGAAAGAAGATATGCCAAACTGGACATATTCATGAAGATGTAGTTTCACACTCACTGCTTTTACAAGGACTTACAGTGTTTGCAACAACAAATTCCACCTGACACGTTGCAGTTCCTAAGCTTTATTTATCATAAATAAAAGGCACTTCTAAATGTCCTGAGCACAATAACCAAAAGCAGTAGATTACACAACAAGCAAAAAACCCAAAACAACCATGATCCTCAAAACAGGAGAGAAGAATCTTAAGATGGGAGTAAAAAAAAAAACAAAAAAGGAAAGCTAGGCTTGGAATGATGATATTGTGAAATCCCAGAAATCTGAGAAAAAAACTCTCTAGGAAGAAGAATTCTGACAGTCCCAAAGTTACTCTGGGTAGAAGGCTTTAATGTTTGGCTTTGTGATCCTCAGGAAGAAACATGGCTTAGCCATGGATGCTCTTCTCTTCAATGGACACTTTCTGAAACTCTCACTTGTTATAAAGCCAAGAGGACAACTTGTTGCAGTGCATGACCAGAATCCTGTATTTTGGGCTGCCCCTTACAGTTGGTTTAGATGGCTGGCAGCACATTTCTTTACCTCTCCCAAGGCTATCTGCTTGAGGGATTTCTCTCAGACTGTAACATTTGCGCTCATCTCTATAAGATAATCTCACTATTTTTATGCCACTATTTTGTTCCTCTTCAGAGCTTTCTCTCTCTCTTTAGCTATTTTATATAATGGGAATAAAAACATTATAAGTCTCTTATGGAATATGACCCTCCTCTGTCTTTGAGCTCTAGAGTACCAATTGCAAATAAAGCAAACGGGACTAACCTCCACCCTTGGGAGGCTTTTTGGATTTGCAATATTATAGTCTCTAATTGGCACACTATAATATCCCTACTAAAGTAGGAAAAGAGGAATACTTTCAAGATAGTCATACTGTTTTATAGAGTGTTATACACTGATTTTACCCTGTAAATTACAGTTAGCTATCAGTTTTCCTATCTGGCTTCCAGCTTCCAGCAGAAACTTGGTCTCAATGTCCTTTGCTTTTCTTTTGGCAACATCCATCTTTGTGGGTTTGTGCCACCACAACACTGCACCTGTGGACAACAACATTCCTATTCTCCAGCAACACAATGGGACTTGGGAGGCCTTACCTTCTCAAGGCCCTGCTCTTTTCTGAAGATCCAGTGCATCAAATGGTTATAGCCACTGCTTCTGCTAGTCTCTGCAATTTAGTTCAGGAGCAGTTCGAGAGAACATCTTTACTTAAGAAAAGCACATGAATGTGTATATCATTCTGCATGAGGCCTTTCCTGAATCAGAGTGCCAAACAAATGCAGGAGACAAAATGGAGATATGGAGAGAGATACCTGGAGTCACTGGTGGCTACACTGCTCCATTTTTGGACCACTCTAAAGATAACCTCACCATTATTGTCTTTCCTGTGCACAGGAGGAGGTCCACCCTGATTACTGGAAAGGTATGACAAACCAATCTACAATGCACCTTTAGGAAGAGCTTTAGAAGATCTGCTTCCGCTGAAGCTGATGTTAAAATAACCTCTGGATCAGAGCTGATGTCTGATACAGCATGGTGAATCTGTGAAGTTACAGAAAAATTCCAGTAATTCCATTGGGAAAAAAAAATCGAAAGTGTCATTACCTTAAAATAAAAGGAAATGCAGTGGAACTAAGCTGTGCTCCACACAGGTTTGATTTTATTATTTTTCATCTTATGAGTGTATGGATTGATAACTCAAGAAATATTTAGACCGTGTTCAGAAATTTCTGCCTAGTGCCCTTCCTTTTTTCCTTGGCTGTTTTGGGGTTTTATTTTGGATTTCTTTTTGGTTTGGTATTGTTGCTGTTTTTGGGTTGTTTGTTGTTTTCTTTTTTTTTTCTTCAGGGAGGGGTAGAGGTGAGAGAGGTAGTAAGGGCTGTTTGGTTTGGGTTTATAAAGCTGGAGAGAAAGTAAACTCGTTGTTATAAAGAAGGACAGCAAATACTATCAAGTGAAAACGTTCATCACTGTCAGTCTTCGTATTAAAGAAGTCTGCATTTGCATGGGAAGCCTACAAAACACTGTAGAGAAAACAGTATCTGTAAAAAACAGTATCTGTAAAGGAGGGATGTTGTCATCGTGAAGCATCACTAAATGTAAGTGGCAGGTAATACTCATTCTCTGGATTTTCTTAAGCAAGCACTGCAATGTACACAGAGAAAGGATTTAAAATAATCAATAAGCTCTCCAGCACTGCTGATAAGCTGCCAAGCTGCAGAAGACTGCAATGTATGGATTCTTCCTCTGTGGATTTCTGTTGTGTACTCTACCTCCTCTATAAGGCCAGGCTCAAGGGATTTTTTTTTTGAGAGATGCCTGTGTGTTGTAGTGGGGATTTTCAATGGAATCCGATAATGTGTAAAACCACAACTCAGTTATCTTATTGTGCTGCAAAGACCTTAGAAAAAGAGGCTTGCAACAGAACACAAAACCTGAATTCAATAAACTTTTCAGGTTAAGACACTGTAAAGCCATTAATCTGTCAGGAAAGATGTTCCTGGAAAAATACCATTCTATGTATATCCATTTGCAAGCATTCATTTTTCCCCAAGTCTTGTAATACATAAGTGTTAGAGAGGGCCCTCTGACCATTTTGCTTCATAAGAGCTTGGAGCCCAACTGAATGGAAACACTGCATAGGGATCTATGGGTAAGCCATGGAAAGATCAGCTACTAAACCGTCCCTGTACCTGAGACAGCTTGCACTTTACCTGCTAAAATAACTGGAAGCAAGATTGATCTGTGTTGTGCCCAAAAGAATTGCTACAAGTATAGGCAGATGGGGATTACAAGAGGAAAAAAGGAAGTTAAAAAATCAACGTGAAATTCAAAACCACAATTTACCAACCAGCGACTTTCATGTTAGTACAAGAGGAAATGTAATTAGTGCCGTGCAAACGGGGAGCCTTAAAAACAACAAACACAAAACACACCTCTCAGAAAGCACTATTTTTTTGTTGTTCATGCAGTAGGGATGCCATTGTCTCTTTAGATGTGTTTTATATTGCATTTTTTTTATTGTGTAAGTAACAACCCAAAATCTGAAAGCTGCTTTTTTTTTCCTTTGAGTGAGCTTCCTAAAGCTGAAAAAAATCCCAACACTGTTGTTTCAGAAGCAGATTATAATGGCTGAAGATGTTAAGTGTAGCTTACTCCAGGATGAATTTTATTGAAAAACAGGATGTAGATTTTATTAATAACAAACCCCCAAACTCAATACTTAAAAAACCTCAACAACAACAACATCAACAGAACCAAAGGAAACAGGACAGAGAACCATCTGGCAGCTAAACAATAAATTAGAGGGTGAATGACTCTATAAAAAAGAGACAATGTCCCAAGACTTCACACAGATGGACTTGATCCATCTTATTCTTTGGAAGACCAAAAATCAAATAATATGCAATTTTTTTCAATGACCAGCCTGAATTTTCTTCCAATTTCTCATTTCTCTAGAGTCTTTTCTCCTTTGTGCCTGGATATCATTCTCCATAAAGAACAAGCAAAGTTTCACAAATTGAGGTGTTTACTCCAACTTCAAAAAAGAATTTTATTTTAATACTATTTAATTTTCCAGTTCTCTAGCAAGAACTAATAAAATATGGGACTTCCCTTAACTGTTTTCCAGCAAAGAAACAGACATCTTCAAGCGAGTATCTTCAAAAGTCATAAAGGATAGGCTCCAGCCTCAGGACAAGAGAAAATTCCAGGTTCCATGTGCTGAAAGGCTCACAAATACAAAGACCAGAGGTACTCTTCTCCATAAGTGTTTGAATACCCAGAAGGAAATGTCCTAATTTTTTTACTTACCCCTGGTCAAAGACAATAAAATGAATTAAAAAGTAGATGGAACCAATCCCTACCTCAATCTGTGTAGTGTTGTCGTGTCCCTCTTCAAGCAGCAGGTCGGTGAAACCACCTGGCTCTGAGGAGTCCTGCCCCATGCTGGCTCTGTTGGTGTCCACTGGTTTGAGGGACTCTGAGTGCCTCCTCCACCTGTGGCTGCTTACATATGAATCCACCCGCACATTTTCCTCCACTCGAGGGAAGCTCTGCACGACTTCATAAAACACACCTGTTTGACAAGGAAAGAAAGGCAAAACAGAAAAATGTAGTAAGTGAACAGAGCACTAGTTTGCTAATTATAATTGAAAACCTAATAATTTTTTATAAAGGTTTTGTACAACTCTGTAAAATAGCCATTTGTATCCCTGATAAAGGTTTTATTGCAATCTAAGTGTTGAAAAGAACTATTATACTTTTTAAAAATTCAGAAATTTGGACTAAGTTTTGTAGACTCCTCTACACATCCTAACTGGTTTATTTTTCTGCTTGTTTCCTGTCTGGGAAATGCTTTTCCTTTAACTTTTGTAACTTTAATCCATGTTTACCTGTAGCTCACACGTTTCAAAATAGAATAAGTCTAATAAAAAATATTTTAATCACCTAAGAAAACAAATGTAGAAGAGACAGAGAAACTCTTGTACAGACTTAGTTTTTCCTGCTAATTTTATGTCGAAAGAGCTTGGAAGCCATGGTGAAAGGCAAATAAACATTATGAAAGATGTGAAATTCTCATAAACAGCTGTTCCAGTGCATAAATAAAGCTGCCCTGCTGTAGAAGTGATAAACATGAATGATGCATGAAGTCTGCAGACACCCATTATATCTTTTGCAAGGGGTTAGCATTTTAGTGGTGTGTGTTTAACATATTAGTTTTGGATGTTTTCATGCTCATTTGCAACTTTTTCATACTAATAAAACTATCAGCAAAACAAACCTATAAAACTATCATCAGACAAAACCATTAATTCTTCAGAAGTTTCCATTTTGCCCAATCCAAAAACCCTTCAAAGTCTTTTTCTGTTAATTTTTTTTTCCTAACATTATCAAGAAAGGTTGAAGGAAGTTTGTATATTTTGCACTAAAAATCAGGTATGCTTTTCATAGAGAAGTAGAGGGGTGCTCGGTGATTTGGTTCAAAAAACAGGAAAGAAGAACTCTCAAAAGAGGTGGTAAAATAAAGGCAAATACTGAAAGGATAGTCTTGTAAATAATTATCTGCAGAAATACTTCCATTGTTTTTGGTTTTTTTAACAGAAGCTTCTGAACAAAAGATGGCATCAGTTCCAAGATCCTTAATAAGCCTCAAGCATGTTGTTGAAGTACAGAAGAGAGGGCAAAATATAAAATTATCTATCAAAGGTTTAAATAAGTGAGATTTTCCTGCATCACATTAGGAACAGGTATAGGAGCCATGGGTATAGGAAAATCTGCCAGACACTGCTCTTGGCACACCAGAAGGTGTTACAATACAGAAACAATATCTAATAGACTTTAGGCTCTATTTGGTTCCATTTTTCTTTCAAACTCCCTCAAATCTACTAAACTTATTTCCTAAGCTATTTGATCAGTCTCAACCAAGCTGAAATTCTGTGAGACAAAGGTGCTGGGTCACCTAGAGAAATCTCAATTTAATTGACATGCAAAACAAGCAATCTCAGGCCATATCTTTCCTCAGACCCCAAGAAATCAGACTTCTTTTCTTTTAATAGGTGGCTTTTTGAAGTCTGTTTCCTTGCATTTCTTAAAAGCCTTAAACATTGTCTTCAACAAATTGCTGCTGAGCTCCCTGCTTTATCAGACAGTCAGCAGCCCGATGCAGAGGGACAGCTCAGCGGGTGAACTGACTTATCCCTCCACACTCCTTATCAAAATCTGTTCAAAGTAGCCCTCCCTGCTTCAGCTTGCAGGCGCTTCACGGTGCTGTTCAGGGCTCAGGAAGCTGACAGACATGGCAAACTGCTCAGATACACGGGCAGATAGGGCTCCCTGCCCTTGACCCGAGGCTGGCTCCACAGAGGCCACGTGTGCCCTCCTGCTGCTGCCAAGCTGCCTGGTCTTGGTGGCTCAAAAAATTCAGAGAGAGACAAAAAATGCATTTTACCCCCATTTTGCACTCCCACTCCAGCCTACTCTTTTCATGGCTATCACACATGCTCGACGTGTTGAGGCACTCACCTAAATTAGCAAATAGAACATGTGAAAGTTAGGGGAGGGTTTTAAATCCCATTCACCTCAAGCTGAGACCCATTTGTAAAGAAAAGCAATTACACCTTGTTCTCCCACATCCTGAATAGAAATTAATGTAATTTCTAACCTTTAAGGTGTTTGTAACATAAATTAGTTTCTAAAATTATAATAATATAATGATGCTGAGAAGGAAAGAAGTGTGTTGGGGTATTTCCACTGGTTTGAAAATTCTAAACAATTTTCTCCATATTTTTTTTACAGTAAAATTGCATCATGGCATCTGCAAAATTTGGCTTGGGCTATTCCCCATTACGAAGATTTTTGATGTCATTAATGCACAAATTTTATCCCCTTCCAAATTTTTAAATATGTGATTTTTCTCTTTGAAACATAGACAAGGTCTAAAAACCACTGTTTCTGCCATAACACTGATTATTTTTTTTTACAGGTACAAGCTATACTAACATAAGGAAACTTCAGAATAATCTAACTGTATTCTGAATGCATGCTATCCTTCTAAATTGAATAGTAGCAAGAACTAAATGCAGGAAGTGATAATTCTTCAGTTTAAAACTACTCTTTGGAGGTTTTTCCACCCTTACCTGTGAAATCTGTAAAACACTGTTATCAATAGACTAGTTAACTGTCCTGGACTGGCAGCATGATGATACTGAGCTACAATGTGAGATAAATTCTGGTGTGATTTCAAGGAATAAAGAAAGAAACGTACTGTGTGATTCCACCTTCATTAAAACTTCCTTAAACTATAGGGATGGAGAGAGAGGAGTGACGAGCTTGGCTGGACTAGCTCTGCTCCAGAATGTTCTCTCTGTTTATCCCAGCAGATCACTAATGCTGAGAAAATGACAAGCATTTTTGAAATGAGCTGAACAGGATGTTTTAGTTTTATGTAAATAAAACCTATATAAATTTTCAGATAATGGATAGATAAATTAATTTTAAGTTTTAAAAGGAGGCAGCCCATGAAGAAAAAGCATTTAGACACCTAAAATTCCAACACTTTAAAATTTAGAACTGTTTGATGTTTCTGGTTGAAATCTCTGTGTAACTAAAAATCACATAAAAGGCATTTTAGAGGAAATGTACCAAAGTATTATAGTCTTATCTTTTAGATCTTGGAGCTCTTGCTTTAATTAACACTGAAGGAGAGCATGTCATTCAAATCAATTGAAATGAAGCCAAATGCTGTAATATCTGATTTAGAAGAAAATCACAATATTGGCAAACACAGATGAGTAGCAACTTGTTCGACTTGTATGAACAGAGAGGCAAAACTACAGTAAACCTTCAAATCTGTTAAAGTGGGAACTGCTGTGTCTTTATGTGTAAACCATCAGTTTTATATTTATATTTAGTACCATCACTGGCATGCCACTATCTCTGTGGGAAGGTCTGTATGGCTGATCCTGTACTGCTCTATTTTGAAGCAGGAAAAATAGAGTAAGGTCTTGCTAATGAATATGTAATGAAGATGATGTTTTGGCCTGATCCTTTGGCTCTTGCTCTTGAAGTTTCCATAAAATTAGCCATGAAAATCATTATGTCTGCAGCTCCTTTTCTCCATGGGTTATGCTAAAATTTAACATTTCAGCTCTGTGTTGAATAAAGTTAGAGAGGCAGTCAGGTGAGGGTAAGGGGAACAAATCTATAAAAAGGTTTCACTGATCTGAGATTATTTGGTGACTGTTGGGAAGATCAGAAACTCTTGCCACGGTTGGCCAGTTCAGCCTGCCACAGCTGAGGGGATTGATCAGAATTTTCATCAAAGGCTTTAAGGTAATAGGAGCATCATTCACACAAACTGGAAAGACTTGCACAGAATATTTAGAGAAGACACTGAGGAATGGGAATGGATGAAAATTACAGGCAGAATCACTTTTACTCATATCTGGAACAGGTGTTTCAAATTTCCTCCTGTACAGGTTTACATGCTCACATAAAAAAGAAAACTTTTGGCATCTATTGCTTAAACCACCATGTACCCAGGTAAGAGCTTTTTACTACTTGAGCTGGCATTTTAACAAGTTCTAAAGATGTTTTTAAATGTGTTAAACTAAACTGATGGAAGACACATCTGAAACCTCTGTTTTGTACATCAGGACATTTTGTACCTTTTGAGGTGTCTCTGCTAGTCTGAGGTTTTGGCAGGAAAGTGTGTCCTGTACTGTGAAATACTGTGACATACATAGAACTGCTGAACACCTATGCCATTAACATATATCAGTGCTGTTTGCCCACTTCAATATTGAGAATTATACAAGTGGCTCTAACAGATCAGAAATGCTGGGCTCTACAAGAAAGATTTGCTCAAAGGGAAGAACACACTTAACTGTGGTGGGGACAGAGGTTTTCTCTGCTTTGCCAAGGCTGACCTCAAAGAAAAAGGGAAAAATTCTAAGCAAATAAGCCCAAAATACAACAGCTGAACTTGACAAGTAAGACAGCTCTGATTTTGCAAGGAAGTCTGGCCTACATAAAGCTTTATTTATAAGGAACAAACAACAAAAAAGAATCTTTATATTTTTACAGGTGGCAATGTAACCAAAGAAGAAAGAAACCCTGTTTTGAAAAAAAAAAGGCAAATATGTAAACAAACTTCCATTCATTCAACTGGTTTTGGACTTTCCCCCCCATTTCCATGAAGTCAAACAAAGTTTTTGGAGTGTTTCTGCACATCAAAATTTCAGAATTGCATTTCTGAAACGTGTGTGTTATTTACATTTCATGATTGCACACATTTAAGCCAACTCTGCAATCTGACTAATTTCATAAATGTACCACAATCAGCAAGATTTTTTTTAAAGACTAGAAATACTCATACATTGAAATATCTATTCAGCAGATTGCTTGTGAGATACATGATCAACTTTCTAAAAATGCCACAACCCAAATGCCAGCAAATCAAGTATCAAATACACAAATTTATTCATCAAGGGACAGAAATGCCATCATATGACTTTAGCTTGAGTCACTTTCTATAGCCTGTCTTATGAGTCGTTATTTCTATTATGACCCTTTAGTAAGGTTGAGAAACCACCAAATATTGGTGGAAGATATGAATACTAGTCTCATGAAGTTAGAGACTCTTTCAAAACACAGACATGCCTTTAAAGGACTCTCCAGGTACAGGGCTTATATACTGAACGATGAATAGCACAGCAGAAATCAGTCATACTGCTCAAAAAAAGGAAAAAATCCTAGTTTAAATTAACTCTGCCTATTAACACCTTAACAAAATAAACATTTCTTCCTTCATATGTAACTGATTCATGGGCCTAAGACCAATTCCATCTTTCTTACCTTAATTTAGGAAAGATATAACAGATAAACTTGACCTTTAATATGTCCTTGATAATGATACAATAAATTTCTTAACAAATCAAAAAATAACATGATTTTTAAAAACTATCCCACACTGATAATTAGCACAGAAATAGCTGTGTCAATTTGGTTCATGACTTTAAAAACATCAAAAGACCAGATCCTCATAGTTTCTTTTTAAAGCTTGTCTGAAACTGCTAACAGAATTGTAATAATATGTGGGAAAATAATGCTTAGCATGATCCCATTTTCCCCAGCTGAGGATGAGAATTTATGAGGCCTGTAAAGGGAACCAGAGGTCAATGATAATAAAACTCTGAATGATGGAAGATGATCACTGCACTGCTGTTGAATTGTTTTTTCTGAACAAAAAAATAATGTCTACAATAGTAATACTATCTCGATGTATGTTTTCCTTGCAATTACACAATAAGTAGCAACTAAGACTCATGTCCAATACAGAATCAGTATCAATAACAAGAGGCATTATGGCAGGGAAGTATCAAAACTGGTGATTTCCTTCCACATCCATTTTATCAACAATAGGAACTCAGACTTTTCCCTTCACAACTGCTTTCTATTCAATAACACTTTTTCACCACCACAAGTGGTCCCAAAAAGCATATTACCACACTTCTAGAACTTCATCTTTGTCACAACTACAACTGCTGCAGGCTGGGGATTTTTTTGTTTTAGTTGCCTGATTTACTTTCATTTTGTAACTATTTATGTAATCATACAGGTAAATTAAAATGGTATAAGTAAAGTCAAGATCTGAGTCTGCTGGTAAACATAGTTTACTTTGATTAACCTGCATCAACACTGAGGAAATACTGTTAAATTCTAGTTTTGCTCGTATTCTCCAGCTACATAAACACAATAATTTGCACATTGAATTTACAAACAATCTCATTACAGACTTATAACTTATTATAGATTTGTTTTGATATTCTTCCTGTCAGTTCCACTTGGGGACCAAGATCTAAATTTCTTGCTAACTGGATATATACAGAACCAAAAAAAAATACAACTTATGTCTCAAAGAAGGTTTACAGTCTTTAAGATGCTGGGTAATAAGAGGGGGAGGGGGAGAATTTTGGTCAGTACACAGTGATATCAGTCATCATCAAAAACCTAGCCAATACCAAGATTTTGAAGCTATTTTAGTAAAAAGAAGGTTCCAATGAAAAAAAAAAAGTGTTCTAATTTGAAGTGCTCAATTATTTTATAAACACAATCTCTAAGGATTTAAGTTGCTTTCACAACTGAGGTTAAAACAAGAATCTAGGGGAAGGCTGATCATAACAGAAGTGGATGGCATAAAACATTTCACACCTACTAGGGTCTTAAAAGTCTTATGCACATCTGCATCCCACACTTGCAGGAATGATAAAAACACAATTATGATTAAGCTAACAATGTAGAGTGTAATCCTTTATCTCAGCCCTCCACTTTCTCAGGCAGGAAGACAAAATCACCTTGAAAAGAAAGATAATGAAGTTGGAATTGATTCTGGTTTAGCCTTTCCTTACAAAATAAAAGAAAAAAAGAAAAAAGAAAAAGAAAAAGAAAAAAAGTTCTAATAGACTTAGATCCCCTTACATGGCAAATTCAATTTGAGTAGTACTCACTTAATCTTTGCACACTATACTAGTATGTTCAATACCCACGTTTCCAGTAGCACTTGCAATAATTATTGGTAATGCAGACACACAGTTATACATAGATGAATATTTAGCACATACTAAGCTTCCAAAAGGAAGTATATCTGTAATGTTCTTATGTCCCTGGTGCACAACTCACAATACTAATAATTTTATTTACATGTGGATTATCAACTAAGCATAGAAAAGGAAGTAGTTAACACATTTTAAACAATTTGAGGTTTTCTGATTAATTTGTAGCAATAATGTCAAAATGTTAATTCATGTGTAGTTTATGTATTTTCTGTCCAAACCTCCCTATAACACAAACCCTTGCTAAACTACACAATTATTTATTTTAAAAGCAGTAAAAAGTAAAGAATTCAACAAAAAAATGCCCTGCCAAGAGAAATGGAGATCTCTCTATATAATATTCTATTTATATGCAAATTCTTGCTTTTCCAAACTCGATTCAAAGGTTTTCTGGAGAATACTAATACCAACTGTACCTTATTTAAACACATTGTAAAGAGGTTTATAATTTTTTTCCTGGTCAGTAACTGGATTACAGTATGATTGCTGGTATTGGACAGTAGGATTAGAACTACGTATCCACCCCACTTGAAAGCATCTTTCTTTTTCCTGAAGAATCTAGCAAACCTAGGCACTAGACCAACCCCAGGATATGAGAGAAAAGCATACAAAAAGTGAACTAGGCATTCATACTTTGAACTGCAACATATGTCTGGAACTCCTTTTGCAGGACTTGTTGAGAATGAAAATAAATAACTGGCATGTACTAACCTGGGTTAGCTTGGCTAATTATGCCCTTCCCAGCAGATAGTGCCAAATGCAACTTTGGTAGGAGGGTTATCTTCAGTTTTAGCCTGAGGAAAAGCCAAAGCTGAGGCAGATGGAAGCCCATTGCTCCAAGAATGGATTAGCACAGGCAGCACACACAGTGCCTCTGCAGGGCGGCGTGCGGGGGCCGAGAGCAGCGACTGCAGGGTCTCTGCTCTGGCCAGGACACCACAGCCAGCTCTCCAAGGCCTGTCACCCACTGCTGCTGCTGGAGCAGCACCACAGGGTCAGTGGCTCCCTGGGCAGCTCTGGCACTTCAAATCAGGCACCAGGATCCTGCCAGCCTTCACCCAAAGGCAGCCACGCAGGGCTGGGTGGCTCACGCAGAGACACAGAGGGAAAACAGGGCTCACATATCAACCCAATGGAGCTGCCCATTCATACAGGGATAGGGTTAAACTCTGAGCAACCTGGCACAGCAGGACTAAACCAAGAAAGGTGGCACAATGGCATAATGCCTCATCAGGTACAACAAACACTGCTGGCACACAGATGAAGGATTTCCTCTCCTCCCTTGTCAGTGGTGCCCAACAGACTGAAACCACCCTCAGGAAGTTTGTCTGCAAACAAGGGCAAACTCCTAAGCCTCTTACGAGCTCCAAACAGATTTATTAATGAGTTTGTGGCAGTGTGCCAAAATACAGCTTATATATAGAGTGGCACTTAGAACTCAACACATCCTGGACATTTCAAAGAAAGGCAGATCATGCAATGTAACCTCAGCATGACTTAAATATGGCACATTTCTCTGGCTGCATCCTCAATCCCCTCTGCCCACATCACAGGAGTAGGAAGGAAGTGGTTTGCAGTATTAGATGTTTCACAGAGCTCAGGATTTGGAAAACTGGAAAATGAACAAGCAGTTGCTGTTGCCCAGAAACGTGTAACAGAGAATGTAATAGTAATCTGATATTATAAGAGCTGAAGAAAAAAAGTGTGATTTTTCTCCCAGTCAAGTGGCAAAAGAGAATTTTTTGAAGATGGGAAAATTAAAATTTACAGCTGTTTATGGAGACATAACTTGGACTTCTTTTCAGCTCAGTGCTAAATGCACAAATTGATTTCCATCAGAGCCATAAATTTAAACCCCTTCAGTTTCATTATGGATCAAACAAGGAAATTATACATCTTCTTTCATTTTCTGCACACAAAGACTTCTTGAACCAACAATGATTCTGGATTAAGAAAGATTAATACAGCTACGAGTAAACAGATTGATCATTTGTGGAATTAATGAATTCATTTAATAAAAAGTAAAGGCTTAGTGCCAGAACTCACTTCACTGTGGTGTCATGATGGTTTTCATGAAATGTCCTACAATAAGTAAAAGAAGTAAATTGTCATGTTCAAACACAGAGTTGCTTCAAGGGCCAGGAAAAGTAAAGGTGGTCTCACTGGGCTTATATGGCAGGGTTATGTGTTTATGTTAGCAGTGATTGAAAATTACATTAAATGCTAGTCCTTTAGAGCTCTCAAGGTATCTTTACCTGATTCTTATGCCTTTATAGATACATGGAATTGTGCTTACAGTGTTTTATTTTTGATGCTTTTTTTTTTCAGAGATGGGGTGGTCAAGAAATGAAAATGGTATTTTATTAAAAAAAAAAAAAGGCATTGAAGCTTATTTCAAGGTCTCTTCACCCTCAGTTTGCAAGCTTGCAATTGCTGTTCAACTTGAATTTCTTTTTATGTTTAACCAGTTCCGTCATTACTGCATATTTTGTTCCAGAAGAATAATACAAAACTTTAAAAAAGAAGACCTATTGCCATCCATTTTCATTCACATGCACAAAGTAAGCTTTTTTAAGGACTCCTGAAAACATGGTAAGGATTCTAAATAGTAAGGGCTCCAATCTGGCCTAGTGGAGTACCACAGATACGGTCCTCTGTAAGAGCAGTACCTAGAGAAGTCAGAACTTTTCAATTTTTGAGGAAGCATAAGAGAAACCTAAGTAATTTAGCAAATATATATATGCTGTAGAGATGGATTCTCTAAAAGAAGGTAAATATATGGTGTAAAAGTGCAGGTTACTTACATATTTTAGTATTTTTGCATAATAGCTCAATGAATGCCTCTCTTTTGTAATTTGCAAGATGCAGATTATGAAACTCACTTTCTCTGTTAAACATGATCTGTGTTACTGATGACAAGCACTAGATAATAGCTATGTACTATTTTATTACTGAAAGGCCATTGCTTATTTCTTCCTGTCTCTCTCTTGGCAAAGTATTTTATGTCTTGTTTAATGAAGATTAAATTTGTCACTGAAATCACAATGGGTCTAAATGCATTCAGCTTTTTTTTTTTTTCAGGAGAAATTCTCATTTAGCTTCAGCTAAAATCAGCTCAAATCCTAGATCAGGAGATCTGCTGGAGAAAAATATCATGTTTCTAGCACACTAATGGGAGGAAATTAGAGCAGAGATTGTTTTTAAGCTCTGGCACAAAATCTGCCTTGCTAGACTTGATGTGGAACTAAAAAAAAAATCAGAGATTAAGGAAGAATTGTTGTGGAAATGTGTTTAAAGTCAAAGAACAGCTGTATTAAACCCATCAGAAATCAGAGGCATAAAAATACAAATTAAGCCAGTTTGAGATATGAATGATAGAAAGACATTCTTTGTTTGGCAGGAACGAAATAAACCCTTTGAAAACTGGCAGAGATACTGGAGAAACAGAAGATAAAATATTGCATCAATCTTGAAACTTGTCAAAGCAATGAAATTATCCAGAAAATGTTTAATTGGACTGCCCGATACATGGAGTATTGAATATTGCCTTTGTCTTCTCCCAAAAGGCAGACAAACTAGTACTGTGGATTGTGCAGAGCTGGGGACTAAAGTGCAGCAAGGGCATGTTTTCACAGTTTTTAACTAATGAGCAAAACTTGAAGGACTCAACTCCTCTAAAGGCATTTTAGAATTTACAGATAAAACCTGTTTTTTAATATATCTTACATTTGACACTGTTTACGTGCACTCCCACTATGTCTAAATAAAATTAGGGAACTGCATTGCTGGCATCCACTTTTAATATGCAGAAGTTACATGGAACTTAGTTATTTGGATAGACATATTCTGGGAGAAGATTGAATAAATATGTTTTTTTCTTCTGTATTATACACCTTCCAATTCAACCACAACATTTCCAGGAAAAAAACACACATTATCAGCCTTGCAGCACTCCTGCTGGGGTGGGTTTGCTAGCATGCTGTGGACATACATTTAATCTGTGCAATTTTTTTAAGAAAGGAGGCAGAAATTGATTCTGCTGTGTTGCAAAGCACATGGTGTTTTGGAAGCTGTGCAAGGATGAGCCAGCTCAAATTACATCAGTCTACACTTTATGAAGGGACAGATTTGCAACTCTCTGCTGTGCCAGTGCTTTTCTAAGTGGAAGATAGGACATTATGTAATGTGTGAAGATCATTACTCATTAATCATCACATGAAGAATATGCTATTTCACTTTTCAGAGGGTAAAAAAGAATAGATGTGACACATGGACCAAGGCAGTTCAGTATATTCCTTAAAAAACCACAAATGTGCTTAAATGCTTTGGAGGAGCTTTATTTTCAAAAATGAAGCTGAGGTTATAAGAACTCAGACTTGGTAGACTCAATGATTAGATGCAAACAAACATTGCCTAGTGCCTACAGAGAGCTGAAGGGATGACTCTGTGAGGAAAAGACCTTCACAAGATGGTTGATTTTCTGCCTGGGTAATCAGTACACTGCAAAGCATTTACACTTCTGTACAGCCACTTGCTCAAGCTGTTGCTCAGGTTCTTTATTATCACTGGCTAAAAGGCAAATTCAAAGCAGAATAGGGAAAAATATCTTTAAGTAAGAGAGAAAATAGAGTGCTTAAAAAGTTTTTTAGATGAAACGACATTTCAGTGTTTACTTACTAAATAAAGACAAGAATATCCATGTACAGAACGAGTTGGGAAAATAAGTCAAAATTTGGCCTGTTTTGCTAGACAGAGATTGATATATCTGTAAAATATACTTGAAAAATCACCTGTGTTTCTTCTCATTCTACTCACTATAGATCTTATTCCTAAGAAGCACATAATAATGCTATCTCAACATGCTATTTCTTTTCTCTTTCCAAAGGAGGAATAGCGCCAACAGTCAGCTATGATTCCTCATGCCCTGCCCTTGAGATTCAATGACAGAAAAGCACTAGCCAGTTGCACAAAAAGGCATCTTTTAGAGCAGTCTTATATTTCTTTGTCACAGCATCTTGCTGCCAAGGTTTTGTCCCACATTCTGGCTGACAGCCCACCCAGAGGCAGAGCAGCCACAGCAAAGTTTGCAAACCAGCTCTTCACATCTCGCAGCAGGGAACAGATTCAAAACCAGCTAGACTACATTCAGTGTTGTAAGAGTAAAATGCAAAGATTTGCCTGATTCCTGGAAATTAATTTGACCCTAGAAATCATACTTAAGTTTCTCAAGAACAACTTTGGTTTTGTTTCCAATTAGCTCAATGCTAATTTAGGGCACAACCTCTCCCTCTGTACCACGTGTATTCACACTGTCAAAGCACTTGCCACTCATGCTGGCTCAAGCTGGTGAACTTTAATGGGACTTTAACAGCCCCTGGAACTGCCCATCTTCTACAGGCCTGTCAGTTCCACTCCACTGAGGAGTTAATCTTAAAATAATCTGTCTTCTTGCTGAATGCTGAGTGCCTTCCTCAACACATATATCTCATTTACTCGAGCAGCAAAACAGCTCAGTCTCTAAAGATATATCATTCCATGTCTGAATTATAAAGGGATAAATTCCCAGTTCCTGGATATCTAGGTGTCTTGGCCAACTGCCTGCTGTGCTTGCACAGACTGGCTGTCCTTTTGCAGTATGTCCCACAGACCCATCACTTCCAAACCCACTACCATTAACTGGCCTGGTTTACAGTATTTTCTCTTCAGATAACTGTAAAGGTGAGGTATCTAGTGGTAAAGGATGTAGTCAGGTTTAGTCAGTGAGGACTGGCATCCCCACCTCACCAAAGAGCTGGCTTGGCCACCTTTCTCACCTGACCGAGCTTCTCACTTGACCCTGCTTTTCAGTTTTGGAAAGCATATGCCCACTGTGGCAGAACTGTCTCTCAAAATGCACAGTAAATTTTTTTCTTAAATCAGGGATAGTTACAGTCCTCATGGATTTTATAAACTGTGTCCTGCCCTCTCTTGTTCAAATTAGTCTTCATTATTTTCTAGAAAAACTGCAAAAGCGGGACATCTTGCTAGGTGATGGAAGACCTCCTCTAGGGTAAAGGTAACCTTGAACTCTCAGCCTCACTTCCCTGGAGAGTGCATAACCACCAGGATGTGGTGGTTGAAAACACAAGACACCACTTGTGTTTGTACTTGGGCTCAGAAGACAAGCTGAGAGCTTCTCTCATTCATAAAGACCAACCTCACTCTCAGAAGTGAGCACATGCTGGATCCCAAGGCAAGCAAGTCTCTTTTTACAGACCTTAAGAGCAGTTAAGTTAAATTAATCCCTGGAAAGAAGCAGGATTTCAGACACACAATGGGCATTGCTTGTTTTTGGTTTTAATTTTCAGACCACTCCCAGCTCCACAACTGACTGTTGGGATTGCAAACTAAGTGATAACAGTAAGCAACTCACACAGGGCTTTAATTCCACTTATGAATTACACAACTACAAATTTGCCACGAAAACACTGAGTTTGTAAGTGCTGAAGTCCTTCATCACATTCGTAACCTTGAACAAATTTGGGAGGAACATTTTGTTAAACACTAACCAGTGCTGACAGCAAATGCTCATTGTTTCAAAGACTGAAAGCAGTTTTTCAGCCCATGTATCCCATACTTGTCGATCAGGTGGAAGTTTTTCACAGTTTGGTGCATTGGGGCACATTGCTTGTCTCTAAATGAGCCCATAAACCCACTGACACTTCCATCAACCATGACCTTTCAAAGATTTGTTATTTATTGCATAACTTTATTGCATAGTGGACCTTTTTCCTCTTTTTCACTAAACCATAACCTCCCCACTGCCCCAAGTGAATCTCCATTTCTGCCTGGTTATACCCAAAGCAGCAGATTTTCCACACTGCATAATGTAAAAATGATTTGGCTAAGCTGTTTCTAAGCATCTGTCCAGTATAGTGTTTGTAAAAAAGTATGAAGCATATATTACTTTTTACCTACTCCTGGAGGAGAAAAGTAATAAAAGACAGCACATTCAGCCTCCTCCTCTGATATAAATGCAGTAAGAAGGGAAAAAGCAACAACTTACTTTATTACTCCCATCAGTTTTGCTGAAGTAAGGAGACTGAAAGCTATGGGAGAAAACTTTCTGTGTCATTATACAGCCTCTCCACAGGAAGCACAGGCTCATCAATATATTGTTTTTCACCTTCAGCTTTAAATATGACTGATTTCACATATACTAGTTCATACAATTTCTTTTAGATCTGTAATGCATTCAACTATGAGCAAACTGTATCTTGCTTTTTTTTTTCATTTTTTGTGGTTTGTTAGGGTTTTTTTATCATCCCCTACATGTACATGTGACCCCACTCCTCACTGTGTTCCTTCCTGCCTCCTCCCTGCAGGGTACAAAACCCCAGACTGACTGTTCCCTCTGATGTCCTCGGACTCCAAATCAAGTCTGTCCCCATACAGCCAAAGTTATCTTTCCCATACCTTGAATGACAGGTTTCAACAGAGTGTTTACCATCCAGAGCCCTGACAGGTCTATCCTACCAGGAACAGGCTCATACAGGGAATTCTTCCTTTTATAGCTTTACTCAGGTTTTATTCTGCTGCCAGTCCAGTTATTCAGCACCCTTCAGCCTTGCTCTGATGATCTCCCTTTTCCACAGCTGCCTGGTCTCTCCAGACCAGACTGTGCCCTCCCAGGAAGAGCACAGACCCCATGCTGCACCACTTTTGTCTAGCCCAGCTTCAGGGAGGAGGAGCAGAGCAGGAAGAAAAAGGTGATGTTGCATGCAGACACTGCCTCATAGCCTTGGCCACAGGATTTGGCCCCACTTGCCTGCTACCTCTACCCAATCTTATTGCCTGAAATCAGATTTATCCTCCCCAGTGACCTGTCAGAGGAAGATAAAACAGCAGAGGGGAGAGTAAGACTGCATGGAGTTCTGCAGTCAGAAAACCACTTGTCTGAAAAGCAATGTGACAAGCCTGACTCTATTTTGCTATCATATATTTTCTCAGTATCACAAAAGGAATCTTATTTCTTGTTTAAAAATTTTAAAATTAAGACTTTTCTTATTTGAATTTAATATCAGAAATTTGTTACATTATAAATGCATAGAAACAGCACTAGGCTTACTTCACAATGTTCAAAGCTGTGGACAAAGAAGTTGCATGTTTAATTTACAGAACAGTCTATGTGCATATTATGATCTGTTACTTAGAGTTCCATGAATAAATGTGACATAAATCAACAAAAAAAATCACTGAGTCAAGGCAGTGACAAAATAGCAAAGTGGTTTGCATGCACACAGGGAAGGAATGAAATAACTGGGCATGTTGAGTCCAGTGGGATGTCTGGATTCCAGGAAAAAAGCAGAAGGTAATTTACTGATGTTATCTAATATACAGCAGCACCATGAAACTGCTAGTCATGGAGTGGGCTCTTCTTGCTTCCCTTTAGAAAACTCAGATATTAGAAAATTCAGAAAAAGAATTCTAATATTATTCTACTGCAAGATCCCTCATACAGCCAATAAATTTGCATCTTTAAATCTCACAAAGTGATCTAGAAGCCATACATTTGGCATTATACTTAATAGAAGCACTCACTTGCTGATGCTCTGCAGAGCTGATTAGTCACAGCAGACATTTTCCTTTAGTTTTCAGCTATTAAATAACACTTAAAAAGTTAAAATCATATTAAATATTTATCTCATATTTATTGTTCCATGGAAGCAATTGCTGCAAATGCCACAGGAATACTATTCTGTTGCCAAAAAGAGGATAATTGTCTATGCAATTGCAAACAGGCTGGGAAGTAAGCCCATGAGGAAACATCTTGGTTGGAATATGAATTTGTGAACCCTTTGGCCAGGATTGCTCAACATGACTGAGAATTCCACATTTTGGAGATGCCTGAATGCAGCATCTTAATGAGGCATATAATTTTTGTAGGGTGATCTACTGACACTTTCTGAACATCATTCCAGCCAGAACATATCCCCACAGATATCCATCAACTCTTGATCTTCTGGTTCTTCTCATTAGTAAGCTCAGTTACTTCCTCACATTACGCTATCCTCACATAGTTCAAGATTTAGAATTATAATCACTTTGGGATATGTAAATGCAAGTGTGCAACCTCCTGGAGATCTTATGGTTCCAGTGGAACTGTGGATGCTCAGAGCACCTTTGATGTCAAGCTGCTCCCAGTATAGGGTGGTGTCTGACTGGAGGTGGCAATCTCTCTGAAACATCCAGCTGTGGAAAACTGAATTGAAATCAACTGCAAGAGACTCTTGAATTTCTGGGAACCGGTAGTGCTACATTCTCATAAAGGTATGTGCCTCATACGATATCAGGTGGAGGAGATCATCTCCCCAGCTTTGTACTGCAGTTCTGAAGGTTGCTCTGGCTCTAGTGTTACTGGTTTTGCCTCCATGGGGAAAACTTTTTCTGCCTTGACTAACTTAAAATCCGTTAAACACAAAATATTCTAGGTGATCAATACCATTATTATCTGTTGAAGTTATTCGGGTACTCTGGCTGCATTACAATAGTAACTTCTGTTTAGATGTTTTCAAAATGTTCTAAACTTCAATTTGGCACACATTTTTCTCAAACTAGCACCCACTGACACTTTGCCTGCTCTGAAATTCCCTGTCGTAGCTAGGAAAGTCAGCACTGGGTCAGTGTCAGACAGCTGCATTTTCAGATCAGTAACTGCTATCTGTGGGGAGAAGGAAGGCTTGCCAGCGAGAACAAAGTTCAAGAACACAACATCCCCCATTAGCATAGTTCAGTTCTAGTCAAAATAACTTTTTTATGTCCTTATTTGAAATTAATCTCTCCCCCCCAATCAAATCCAGATGTCCTGTGTTTATTTATTTATTTACATTTTTTAGAAGCAGAAAATGGTGTAGGAATGGTGAGAAACAGTTTGAAGCTCTGAGAAGCAACTTTGATCCGAAAAGCACTGTTAAAACTGTTGTAAAACATTTTTTTTCTCAACCAAAATGCTATGAACTCTATATACCCAAGCTAACTAAAAAAAAAAGAACAAAAATTAAGTCCTTCTAAACACTTTCTACATATTTCAACCCTGTATTGTGATTCTAACCAAATGCAGCTGCTTTCTCCTTTACTTATTGAAAATGCAATCAGCAATGAAGTTAATTTGTGTCTGACCAAAGCTCTTGCACTAACTGATTACTTACAGATGTCAAATCTCCAAGTGAAATTTTTGCCACCTGTTTTCAATTTCAGGATTGGCAGTTTTGTATTTCCACAGCTTACTGACCTGGTGTGGGTCTATACCATCTGTTGTATTCTCCATGTTCAATCACCAGTTTCCACAAGACAACAACAACACCAGGATAGTTTTATCAGGAAGTTTTCTCCTTTATACAAGGAGGCATCCAAAATACTATAATGTGGAAGTATCAAAACCATCTTCCAAATCAAAAAGAAGCTGTAGATGAAACAATGAGTACTTTTTGTTAATAAGTGGTTTCATTCAAGGTGTGAAAATCGGGGTTTTTTTGCATGTCAGATTAACTATATTGAGATGCTTCCACGTATTGTCCAGCACAAGTTTTACTGCATTTTTTATTTGGATATCCATTATCAAGCATAAACATTTTGTATGGCCTGAAGTTCTTTAAGAGAGCCCATTTTATTCATGGTAACAGTGCTGTAAACATTAAACCTATATACTAGAAAATACGACACTTTATTTAATTTTAAAAGAGCAATAATAAAAAAATTGGGAAATAAACAGGGATTTTTGGTGACAAGCATTGATCAGAAATAAAAAATAGCTCTTTTTTTTCCCTAACTACTCTGCAAAGGTTACATTGCTAGGTAGTTTTGCAAAACATTTTTTTTCTATTTTAGAATGAGATTTATTCTACAAGATGTACCACCAACATTGTTTTAGCCACGACTCATCTATAAACAAATTCCTATATGTATTCTCATTATAATGATTACTAGGTGGTACTTTTAAGAGAGTTACCAACCTGTAAGTTGCAGCACAAACCTCTAGGGGATGCTGTGTATATTAAATTTACACTGCATTTTTACTTTTGAATTCTTTTCACTATTGAAGCCCTGGCTGATACTAACCCAGAAGAATTGTGGTTGCTTGATGACATTATTGTTTGCTTGTATGACCATAGTGGGTAAGTTCCTTTGCTGTTGAGAAGGTCCAGGGTGGTAAATGCAGTGTAAATGCAGGATAAAAAGATTGTCTCATCCTATTGCTGCTGCATAAAGCCTTGAGCATGGGCTAAATTAGGCTGTGCTCTGAGGTAAGGTGAGAACTTTCCCTCTCCTCAAGTAGCCCAGGAGCAGAGGAAGCTGCAGGGCTTTGGAAGAGGGGAAGGAGGTCTGAGGTGGGTATTCCTCCCACAGCACTGGAGAGGCAGAACCTCAGACATGAATGGCAGAGTGGACATGAGTCACAGTCCATGGACGTGCTGGGGCGGGAAAGAAGACTTTTTGCTAAGATACTAAAATTCTTGAAATGATTGTTTCCCTACTTTAACATCAACCACAGAAATTTCAGTACAGTCTTCTCCCCACATTAGGAAATGACAGGTTCCTCAGCCCTTTCCCTCATTTGTGAGGCAATTGAAACCATTGTCTCCAAAAGCAGCTTCTGAGCATTCCCCTCGGGTCCAGTATTGGAGACAGCACAGGATCCAAAGGCACTTCCAGACAGCCACAGCTCTTCCAAGCCTGTCAGACTGCACTTACAGCTCTTGTGCTAATGGTGATAGACACAGAACCCTTTATTCCTCATAACTATTTTATTAACCTTCTGCCATACTCTTTGCTATTGCTCAGTCCCTAGAAGAGTGAAGGGAAACTTTGGCATCAGTTTGCAGTCACTAGAGTTTTTATGTATTTTGCTTAAAGATCTCTGCCAGGCAAAAATTAGACAGGATTGTGGCCCACTCACTGCAATGTCCTCTGGCCTCAGTTAACACTGACATAAAACTAGAAGAATGCTGTTGACTGGAGCATAGCTATTGCCATTGTACAGGAGTGCATCTGAGGTCAGAATCTGACTCAAACTGCTTGCCAAAGACTGCAAAATATTATGAAAGAATGGCTAACAGAAGCTACCCACACCCACTGAGCTGTGGATGTTCAGCTGAGAAGCAGATGTTTTAAGGGTCAGTACTTCTGTAATAAGTAAACACATTTATTGTAATGTAGAACACTGAGCTAATAATATAAATACCAAGTAGGACACTTGAAATACTGTGCAAACAACAACATACATCTGAAAAATAACTACAACAAATGCTTGTTTTTCACTAGAAAGATCACAGGATCAGCAGCTGTTTACTGCTTCAGCACAGCAATTATGACGTAAGCTTAGCCAATGTTTCCAATAAAGCCTGCTCCCATCCATCCCATTTCTAATAATCTGTGACATTTTTTCCTGGGTCTAATATTCAGAGAGTTTGCTGTCCAAAACACTAGCTGAGTTACTCTCAGAGCAAGGCCAAAAGACCACGTGCTCTCCTTTTTAGATGCAGTTAGCTAAAACTAATTCACTTCGTTCCTTGCAAAGACCCCCTGCTTCCTACTCAGCAGTACAATTGTAGAACGCCACTAAGGGTGTTTCTGAAGACTAAACATGTTAATTAGAAACAAAAAAAACACAGAAAAAAAAAAGAAAAAAAAAAAAAGAAAAAGCCCTGCCAAAACAAAAGAAATCTTTGCATTTACTTTTGTTTCTGGAATTTGGCTAAATAAAGTACATTGATATGATAGCCAAGCTTTCAGCTAAGAAGACACCCACACAGATTCAAGAACAGATCCAATATTTGCACTTCTGCTGACTTTGGTGGGCTCTGGGCCAGTGCTCAATAAGGCAAATAAAGCATTGCTTTCACCAGGGTTCCTGCTTATCTGCATCCCTCTGCAAGTTCTCCATGAGCTCTGACACTTCCAGAGGGAAGCCAGAGAGCCTCTCTTGCACCATCAGCAGAAGCCTGAGCAGTGACTCTGGACTGCCAGACTGGGGTGAGGAGAGGTCACAGGGGCTGCCTGTGCCCACCTCTGCCCCTGCCCCAGGGGTGCCTTGCTCCACCCACCCATTTCAGGACTCTCCATCTGGGGTACTGGGTATGCTGGAGGGTTAGAAAAGGGTACAGAGCCCAGCATCACAGTCAAGAAGAGACAATCTTGTATTCACTGCACTATCTTCTCCCCTTCAAAACTGCAAAAATACATAAACTTGCTCAAATGCAAGAGCAATATTCTCACCAGACCAGCATAACTATTCCATCTTGTATTATTGCCAACTATTTTAGTTTGACTTTTTATTTTATTCAACATGTAAAAACTAAAGCATTATGCACTCTCTCTCTCTCTCTCATTCCTTTTTTTTTTCAGGAGAGAAAAAGGCTAAAAATCACAGTGAAAATGCAGATATAGATGCACATTTTTGCTAGCATATCTGAAGTTTTGCAGACATGTCTCCCATCTCCTTCCTTTTCCTTGGCTAAAAAAAAAAAAAGACATGTCCATTACAGTTCAAAAATTTAAAATCAAAGCCATGCCTACTCTTCCTCAAAATTCCCTTTGCCAGGTTAGGACTTCCATGCTAAGGAGTGAAGCTACCACAGAAGCAAGTAAACTAAGCATCCCACTCAAACCCAGCAAAGAACTCCTCCTAATCCATTCCAGTGTGCCTGAATCCCTCTTTTGACTGGCAGTTTTGCATGTACCAGCTCGGGTTCACCTAGGGTGAATGAAACTACTTTGCTGATTCCATAAAAGAGGCAAAATTTTGGACCATCTCAGGAAGAACTTGCACGTAGTGCATCATCTAGAATTGCAAGGGCTTATTTTCTTTTTAGAACATAGTTTCTGCCTATTTATTTAGTTATTTATTTATAAATCAAGAACATACTCTTCTGCTTGGATGAAAATAATTTTTTTTCTTTAGCTTTTGTAGTCTATAAGGGTGCACATGTGTTTCTGATAAATTGGGGGATCCTCCTCTGTCCCTGAGGTAAGAAATGTGAATACAAATGTTGATACAATTAAACAGGGTCAGGATTAGAAAACTCAGGATCTGGATTGAGCAACCAAATTTAAAAAGTGAATTGGGCAGTGTCAGACAACAGGATGAAAGAATAATTTTTTGTCAGAGTGTCAGCTAGTACCCTCTGGTAAATGGCATGCAGGGAGGGAAGAGCTCAGGTAAATGTTTGATCACCAGCTCTGTATCTGAATTTTAAATCAGTTCTAAGTTATAAAACTGCTTGCAGAGTTTCACATTACTGACTTCTCCAAAGATTTACTCCTGTTGTCATCTAGGTCTTCATTGTGGTTTTATCTAGAGCTCTCCCTTTTTTTCTACTGCTTGGATAAGTTTTCTTAAATAGAGTTCAGAAAGCTCTACTTTAATGTAGATGTCAGAAATGATGGGGTTTTTTGGGTTCAGGCTGTTAGGATTTATACACAACACATTACACAGTTATGCACTTCCACCTTGCAGCTCTGGGTTAGAAAAACACAGATAAATGAAAAGGGATGTAACAGATACATGGACGACTTGCTTGTTTTCATTGGCTGAGTAGTGTCACATGGAAAAAATTAAAAGGGTTTTAAAAAACAATTAAGATTTAAAACACAGCTGGGCAGTTATAGAAACAGTTTAAAAGCATAAATTATGCGTGAGCTCCTATGCTTGCTATCAGAATGTGAAAGGGTGACCTCATGGAAAATAGTATAGTCCAGTTTAACATGAAAGATTGAATTAATGAATACAATCACTAATTTTAGTTGTATTTCCCTAATTCAGAGTGAGATTTATTTATTTATTTGCCTGCAGGACAAGGCCAATGGCTCTGACAGAGGTTTTCACAACACAGCTGTGTACATGCTCTGCTTCAAAACAAAGGAAAGCTACAAACAGAGCTGGAAGGTTAATTCTTTTCATATACCAACATCTCATACAAAAATTATATAATGTAATAACCTCATAATATTTCTTTAAACAGCAGCCTTCAATAAATAAATCACTTGAAAAAAATAGACATAAACCAAATATTCAACTTCAGCTTCTTATGGAGACCTAGATATAAGGAAGTAGTGATATTCATGTAAGTCCTAAATGGAAAGCTTGTGACTGGAAACAAAAACAAGAACTTAAGTGTTAGGTTTTATTCAATATAAGAAAATTAAAAACATGTTGGAGTTATATATTAGGGCAACATAAACACAGATTTTGGTAAATCTCTTCATTATATTTAACTGGTTTTCATGTATATTTTCTTCCTTTTCAAAGGCAGGGGTTTGCTTGCCTTTTAAGCACATATTGAGAATAAGGACTCTCATAATTCATGTCTGTTAGCTGAAATTTTATCAAGCAACATTTTGCCTATCTTAAAATATTTTCTGCCTATTTTGGTAAAGCAATTAATCTAGATTAGTGTAAATTGACTGCCTGTTAAATTAGCTCAAGAATGCATGGGAAAATCCTTCAGGTTAATATCTAGCTGCTCAGCTGTTCTGGAAAATGTTGCAAACAATATTCTCCAGGATGCAAAACCTCTTCAGCAAGCTAAGCAAGTTTTACCAGTAATTATGTTATTAATCTTCAGTGTGACTTTAGTGATTTTGTGATTTCTACAACTGTCAAAAATTATAATTATACATTATACATTAGCCTCTTCAACGTTCTAAAATACTGATGTAGGAACAAAGATCTTGTTCAACAGAAGGGAAACTCAATCCATGCAGGGTGTTGACATATTATTTACTCTCTGGATTCTAGAGAGGATTTAACATGACAACTACTATCACAGTATTAAAACTCAAGTGTATTCAACATCCAGTCAGTCCATTAGGAGTAATAGACCCAAAAAATTGACAAATTAATATGGAGATTTTTGTATTTTAAAAGCAAAGTCATCAAAACTCCATAAAATCCATCAGGTACTTTGTTACCATTACCCATTCTCAAGAAAATTGTTGTTCTAATAGACAGCTCTATATAATCCTAAAATGACTCAACCCATTTTCTATCTGTTCTCAGTCATTTACTCTGCAGAGACAGACAAGTTGCTATCTATTTCCCTTGTCTCATATTTGTGTGCAAAACAGTCTTCTGCTATGGACTATTGCTTCTTGGTGTATGTGTTAGAAGGCATTTATTGATCTGAAGAATAAGGGTGTGAATATGAAGAATGAAGGATAGTAAAAGTATCTCCTCTCAAGGTATTTCCATTTTCTCTCACAAAACATGAATTTGAGCCAGCAGCAGCCTTAATATGAGCTCACTGTAATGAAAGTAAGGGCTCTTGGATATGCACTGAGACTAGTGGCATCTACAATGAACACTAATTAATTCTCACATTAGTTAGGAAAAAAATTATTTTAGGTAATATAAGGGAACTATTTTACCTACACCTTGCCATTTTCTACCTTGCATAATAAGCTTGTACTTCAGCATTAGAAAATGCAGATAGGCAAAGTATCAAAAGCATAACTTTTACCTTCCCATGACACATCCACAAGTCTGAATAATAAAAACACATAGCAAATCTCTAGAAATTCATCAGCTCTACATGTGCTCACATGTGCTGCATTCCACACAGCTGCTACAAGAACACAAAAGGTGGCAAAAAACTGGGCCAAACTTGCTCAAGGGTAGAATCTCAGCTGACTGGACAAATCCTCTCCAAAATAATCAACACTTCTGCAGAAGTAAATATAACCTGAATACAAAGTTCTCACAAATATGTGGCAGCTTCCTTAGCACTTCACTGGTCACATAAAATATTTTCCAGGGTTTCTAACCTGTATTTTTTTTGTTTGTTTGTTTTTCAAAATGTAAGTGCTGAATTTTTCTTCCCAGTTTTACCTGGACACAGTATTTTGTGGGATTTTATCAAACCAAGTTACTCTGTGAAGTTCAGTTCTACAGGTAAGCTGGCAGTGCTGTCAAGGGTTATTCATAGAGCTCTGCAAAGCACTGCAAACCTTAATTTCTAAATGCAACTCACCAAAGGCTGAATATACACTGTGAGATCCAATACAGTGAGTTGCTGTTAATAAACTACTTACAAGTGATGTTTTAACAGCACCAGTATTTTCTAATGCCTCTTAGCTCCTCTGATTACTGAAATAATGGTGTCTTTATGCACTAGATTCTGAACCAAATAAATCCCTGGTGCGATTTGGATGTGAGGCAACGTATTACAGACATTTCCCTCTATCTTCCAAATATCTCTAGAAGGACAAATTAGGTAAATTTCTCACTCTGAAAGAAACTGTGCTGTGTTCTCAAAACAAGAATCCAGCCTTGCAAGTCGATTGCTGCCTCTTTCATTCATGCCCAAAGGATATGTTAAGAACATGGGAAGGTCTCAGCTGAGCTGCTCTGCCAGCATAAATTGCCTTTTCATGAAGAAATATCAAAGAAGAAACTAGGGACCAATGGAGTGAGTGGTTCACAGAAAATTTCTTGTCAGGAAAAGTTCTCAAAAAAAATGTCAGTGGTATTATACCAGCTGGGGTAGAAGGGGAAACTTTTCACACTGCCTTACACATCACCTCAATTGATGCATTGCATTCCCCATGGACACACTGACCAGTGATATAAAACACCTCTAGTTGCAAATATCTGAAGATCTTCAGATTAACAATGCCCTGTAAGAAATTTTGTCAGGATGGTAATTGTTATAAAATTTAAAATGGGAATTATACAAATGTCTCTTGGTATTTATGAGTTCAGGGAAGTGTCCTGTTACCCTGTTTGTTGTATGATTAATTTTAATGCATTTCTAAACAGAAGCTATATTTTTCTAGATTTACCTAGAAAATATTATCAAAATAGCACAATCTTACAACCCTATTGTTAATATTTTATTTTTCACATGATTGTCTTGCTTGCATTTTTGTACCTTTAAAAAAGCAATTTTTCCTATTTTCTACCCACAAGAGTCTAACTGGACCATAACCATTTTCTCCTCTTGAGAGGAGACTGTATTATTGCTCAACCTGAAGGCATCCTTTAACAAAATAAACTTTGAAGCAATCTATTTTAGCTTTTTACTTTAAAAGGAAGTGCATGAAATATAGCAAGTCATTCAAGAAATTAAAAGAAAATAATTGTACTAATTCAAAAGTAATGGAGCCCTTTGGAGACAAATATAGTCCATTACCAATTACAAGAGCCTCTAATATTGGGTTCATTAAATAGAAACTTGTCTTAGAGCAATTTCTGCATCAGGCAGAAATAATAATCTAGTGTAGACACAGAAATTTTGCACATTTACTAAAACCACCTCTAAGAATGATTTCAACAGTGTAATCCAGAAATTCTGCAAGCTGGGAGACCATATTTTTAGTGTGCCACTTCACTGGAGATTAGAAGACCTTTCGCTGCCTCTGTCCCCTCCAGTCCCCCGTGGCTGCTCCTGTGCCTGGCTGTGATCCAAGCAGGCAGAGGTGCAGGGGCAGTCGAGCTTTACCTCACCTTCATTTCTGTGATGCAGAGGAGGGCTTGGTGCTGTGCACAACTATTTGGACTCATACAAGAGGCAGCAGGTTTTCCCTTCCCTCTGGTGTCAGCTGTTGGTCATTACCAGAAGCAATACAGACATCAGGCACTAAGACCACTGAGACAGTTCTATGTTCAGAATACTCTTGGACCTAATAGGATCCTGTGTCCAGCTGCTGGAAGAGACAAGGGGTGTGGGTCGTGCAGACATCTGTAATGCTGGTATGCTGCAGCATTCTGTTTTAACATCCTGTTTATCCTGGCCTTAATTTTAGCTCATTGCTGGGTAATGATGCAAGAGATTATCTGATGAAGCAGGAACTTGGAACATGAAACCAAATTTCCAGGCAAATCAGGTTTTCCATTTTCTCCTTGCAGCTCAAGAGCCCCTTCTGCTCAATCCTGGTAATTGTGTACACCAGATGAAGAACATGGCATTGACAGATGACTTACTACTGCAGTCTTTACTCCAGGATCTCCCAACAAGTTCCTATTTTCTATTGCCAACACAACCACAAATTATAGAGGACCTTGACTTCTTCAGGCTGTATATCAAAGTACCTAACATCGCATCTTTAAGGTATTTTTTTTCTTTAGTATAAATCATATAGTACATTTTTACTGACTAAAAAGCTGAGCAGAAAGAGAAGCAGAGCTGGAGAAAGTGATGGAATTCATGACTGAAGGGGTAAAACAGTTTCCTTTTGAGCAGGTCACAGAGAAGACATTTCTCTCTTGCTTCCTTTCCTCTTCTCTCATACAGCAAAATAACATATTAGCACAAAGCAAATATTTCTTCTCTTTATATAAAAATAAAGGTGGTTTAGAAGTTGAAGGACTTTGCAAATAAAAACCACCAGAGGCCGCAACACAAACCATAATCAGAACAGAAAAGAAAGGTATAAACAGACTCCCTGAGCTGGAGGGGGGAGAGGAGCCTCACTGCCACTGGCATTGTAAAGTCTGCAGGGAGCTGTTGGCGTGACCAGCCAGGAGTGGACACAGCAGTCCTGGTGCTTCTCCTGGTCAAGACCCAGCCTGTCAGGATGGCTACCTTTGCTGCTAGCAATCCTTGCAGCCCCAGGATAATTGTGGTTTAGGGCCAGAGAGCCAAGACAATCCTTCCAGTCCTGTTCTGATGTGGTCTGTACTAAGTGCAAAACCAGCACCAGGTCACATACAAGGGTGTCACACTGCAGGCTTTATGTTCTCTGAGCTATTACTTTGACTATTAATATAGAATTTTTCTGTTCAGCATCTCAGTTTGAGAGAGAATAAAAAAAATTCAAAGTGAAGGGTTTAATAAAGTCTCAAAAGAAGAACCTGTAAAACTGCTTTTCTCAATGCAAAGTCATACAGAACACCAGAGCTGTGCTCCATATCCATGGTCACAACCACATGTTCAATACAGGTTTTTTCCCACTTAAGATATTGGTATACAGCTCATTTTCAAATCTTCTGGACCATGCAAAGTAAACAAAGGTGCAGTTATTTAAATGCCCTTTTATCATCTCAGCGTATTGTGATCCCAGAAATGACAGTAACTGCTGGTGTCTAACAGGTTTTTAGCTTCCACACACCAAGCTTATACTCTGCCATCAAACTGTAAGTTGTACACATATGATCACAACTTTTCAGAGAGCAGCTCACAGTATTTGTAGGAAGCAGAAGATAATAGGCAGTGTTACCCAAAATAGAAATCAATATAGATATTCACTTTACTGGTGGGAAGACAGGCTGCAAGACAGAAATCTAGAGCATTGCACACTGAAGGAAATAGCTTGCCTGCACTGATGTGTTAAACTCACATCTGCTAGGGTATAGAAAGAAGGGAGTATTTCTCTCACTTTATATTAGGAAGTAATTAAATCAAAGGCATGCAGTCAAACACAGCTCTGAGAACCACGTGGCATATTCCCTTAGAAACCTCACTGGTTCACAGGAGAGAATACAATGCCCATTTGAACAAAACACAGCTTTTTATACAGGAATTTCATACCTAGACTGGTGTAACCCAGGCACTAATTTTCCAGATTAACTCTGCTGTGAACAGCTGCTACTCCTTAAAAATATTCTAAGTGCATCTGACTGAAACCAAAGGGACACAGTATGATTTTGTCTTTCATCTCAATGGAAGTAGACCATTCTTCAGGAAAAATTCTCCTTCTAAATCAGGCTCTGATGAAAGACCAATGCCAAAAGCGGCCTCTAGCACTGGTCATATAAATTTCTCTTCAAATACCATTATTTCTGCCAAGTGCAATGAAACAGAAGACAAATGCTGCAGCATGTACTTCCCAGCACATACTGGAAAGAATTTGGAAGCACATGTGTAACTGCATCATGCAGTGACATCTGTCTTAATACTTATCTGTTGTCAATTATGTAACATAATAAAACAGAGATAACATCTGGGACTGCTACAGCAAGAATCCAGCTTTTAGGAAGCATTAAGGACTTTTTTTTAACTTTCTATGAGGTCAACAATAATTTTGTTATTGATGTTAGTAGACACATAACTGAGAACAAAAGCTTATTTTAAGCCTCAAAATAGCTGCTGGCTGAAGTGGAAGAAAGATAAAATATTTGAAGAAGTATTTATTGTAATGGTGGGGCATTTTCTAGGGATGATTAACCAGTGTATAACAGGCATAAAGGGAATAAGATAACAGCACTTATAAAATTATTACATACACTGATGATTTAGTTTAGTGTGAAGTATTTTAGCCACATGACGTTGCTTTTCAAGACCAGAGCACACAAGGCTCTGCTGCATCTTTAGTTAACCAGAACATTCTCTTACCACTATTGTGGATCCAGCAGCAATGACCTTACAGAGTTTGAATGCAATAGTGAACATATCTATACCCTTGGGTTTTATAGGGATTCTTTAAATTAAAAAATAGATTCAAATCTGTGTGCAATCTACAGGGACAAATTTGAATCTACAGCTGCTGCTCCATTGACAATTTACTCTGAAGTGCCATACACTGATTTTGTTGAAGTTAATGAGAATTTTCAATTAATTTAATGAAAGCTGAATTTGTCTTCCATGTGTTGTTCTAACCTAATGAAGCAAATACATTAACTACCTGACAGTCCCAAGATATTATCTACTAAATGTCGTTGGAAGATGAGGATGGACAGACATTTTGGGAACTAATTTGTGAATACTTTGTACACTTCGGGAAAACCTTGTAATTGCTCTTGTTTCAAAGATGTTATACTGAGTTGAATAGCGTACTCTTTTTTTTCTTTTGGTTGGTTGGTTTTGTTAGGTTTTTTTCTCTTTTTTTTTTTTAAGAAAAAAGAATACTTTCACTTATTTCATGTTTTGATTCAGGCTTGTAACCATGTTTAAACACCATCTGTAGAACAACCAAAGTTTCAAGTATGTTTGCTTTTTTTTTTTTCTGTTGACTTAGCACATTGCTAAGACTTGCCCAAACACAATTTTATCCAGCAGATTCACATAATTTCACTTTAAAGGAAATGTGAAAACCTGGCTGGTTTTACTCCTACTTTTTAAAAACAAGAACCAAAAATTACAGTGTGAAAGGGAACCTCACATGTAGCAAATATTAATATCTTCATACTTTTGGCTTTTTTGATGTTTTTGAATTATTTTCTCCAAATTCCAGTGAAGGAGGAATTTCTAGTTGGACAACATTAGAAATTAAAGTGCTCTTTATTTCAGGGAGAATCAGCATAAAAGCAGGTTAACTTATAAAAATATCTTGAATTAGAGATCACAGATTTAGAAGTGGAAGATAACTCAACTTACATCCATTTGCTTTTTGTCAGCCTAACAGAGGGAGCTAAAATGGTAACAGTATCATTTGCACTGTTTTGCCAAGCCCAGTCAAAACAATTGCAGTTATAAAGATCATACATCAAATATAAAACCAATTAATAGACAATTAATGAAACACCATATCTGCAACTTATGCTGTCACTGGCCAGATTTAGACAGAATTATCCATATTTTAGAAAGAGAGCATTTTTTGACACACTGCCCCTCAGCTGCTTTCATTCAATGAGTATTATACCTCCCTTGTGCTGTCCAAATTTCTGCTTTGAGTACCAGCACTTCCTCTCTCTCTAAGCCTAACCTTGCAGGCTCCCAGAAGATGTGCAGATGCCACTGCAGTTAGGCAAGCAGATGTCTTTGAGCTCAGGGTGAAGTCCCTGCCAGCTGTAGTAGTTACTTGGGACATTACAGAAGAGTTAGCATTCTCCTTGAAGCCTTGTAGATTATTAAATCTTTGTCATAATGGTTTTATTGTAGTTCACGAGTACCTTGATTTTTCCTATGATTACATCAGTTTGTTTCAAGCTGCCTTTTGGAAAATTAATTCTAAAGATGTTACACATGTTAATTCTAAAGATGTTACACATGACTGTGGAATCCATGTCCAAAATGTAGAGAAACCAGGATTGACAGTTCCAGCTGTGATAGTCTGAAACAGTGGGCTCACGATCAGTTTGCTCTTCTGACACTTGTTTTTAGGTGCTGTTACTATCCATTAAAAAATGGTTGAGTTGGAGGAGAATGTAAGCAAACACTTGACTCTTAGTGTACCATGTTTTTCTGCACCACCTTCTAGGAGCCTCACATCCTACCACTACTGCTGTTTAGGACACTGTTCTTCATCTTGATAAACAATCTTTTGGACTTAGCAACACATGCATTTATTATTCCAGCTTTACAGAACTGAAACCCACAGAAACATAAAACTACACACTCTTGAGAGATTACAGTCATTGTTAACACAACATTGCATTTTCTCCAACATATGGGTTGCTGCAAACACCTTCCTTTACACCACAGTTACGTCAGCAGGCAATATCAAGATAAACTATATATAAACATTTAATTTTAAAACACCCAACCATTCAGAAGTTTATAAGCATTAATCTTTTCAGGATCCTGATTTTAAAAAAAAATATCATGTCAAACTAATTTTATTGTTTGTCTTTATCTCAGTAAAAAACTTGCCTAGTTAGATACACATTGAATGAGGCAGATCACTGACTCAATCTTCAGTACTCAATTCCAACTGATCAAAATGAAAGCCTTATAAAAATGCTTCTGAAAGTCCCAGTATCCTTGCTTGCATCCTCTAACATATCCTTTGAAAACATGATCCTTAATGATTTCTAAAATATCTGAAACATTTGTTCAGACACTGGTTTAAGGAATGCAGTCAGGACCTTCTACATTCCTTTCTCCTTTAACTTGACAGAACATGGATTTCTATAAAAGAATACAGGGTGAAAATCTGTTTAATTCCAGCACCTCACCCACACATGCTATAATAAAGTCCATTTTTTTCAGCATGCCTTCCCAAATATTTTCATGTACCTCTCTGTATGTGTATGTGTGACATAGTACTTTCTCCTGAAGACAGTGAGAAAGAAAGAATCACAAATTTTTACGATGCATTATAGTTATATTAATCAACAGGTTTCTGAAAGGCACTTGGATACCATAAAAAGAGGCATGGAATAGGAACAGAAGGGAGGCCTTAAAGTGTACAACAGACTCATAGCATGAATATAAGCATTTAGTCCTCAAGTAAAGTAAACCCATGGTAATTTTGATAGATCAGCAAACCCTTATGGAAAATGTCTTAACCTTCATATATGCAGTTGAATGCATAATAAAAATTAAAATCATCCAAAGGTATAATTCTGTCTCTTTATCTTGTTCATTTATGTAGAATACTAAGTACCTCCATAATTCACAAGCTTCTTCATAAATTGATCATATTGGTATTCAAACAATAGTTTGCCCTTACTAACCTAGCAGAAAACTATCCAAAAATGTTTTATATATTTCTTCTAAACTCTTAGATGGGTTCATAAGTAGTATATATGTATTTGTTCTTGTGCCAGTATATTTCTATCCCTTAAATAGATCTTCTGTATGTTATTTACCCACCTAATCATGCACGAATATCAACCAACTCAGCCTCCATTTTAGAAAGCTAAACAAGCCAAGGACTCTTAGTCTTTTTTTGACATCCCTGTGTTTAATTTTTCTCCTCCTTCAGTGCCTATTCCAGTTTTAGTTAATCCCTCCAGAAGATGGAAGACCAAAGCTCCATGAAGCCCTTCAGGAAAAAAAAAGAAAGCCTTACCTGTTCTCTGCACAAAGTAATGAGTTTTCATTCACCACAAGTGCCTCAGATAATGCACTTTATGGCCACAGCATCACTGGAGCATATTTATTTCGATGACCCTGCTGAAATTTTCTTCATGAACTGTGACAGATTAAGTGAGGCCAAAACCTAATATATCCTACTGGGTTTCTGTTCTGAGCTTTCTGGATAATTCAGAAACCAAACTGGATTTTGTATCCTAGTGAGATGGCACCGCCAGGTTTTCAAGTCAATGAAATTACAAAAAAAGTCAAACTAATGAGGTAAAATACATAATAGATTTTTCCAGGGAACCCATATATCAGGCTTGAAAAGCTCTGCTACTTACTGACTTTTTGCTCAGAAGGGATAAGAAATACCACATCTTTGTTTAAATGCCATAACACACTTTAAGTCAGTGAAGAACTGTCTTAAAATGTCTCTAGATGCAAGCTACTACTATTTCTCAGACTGTCCATTTCATTTTGCTTAAGTCTTTCCTTATTTCTCAGATATTCAAATAATCAATCATATATAACATCAATTTCACATCACAAGAAATTAAAAGCTTGAACATTACCTCACAGACCTAGTCCTTTGAGCAATCCATCTGGCTAATTAGAATTAAATTTGCTTTTAATTTACCTGTACTGAAATGAGACAGGACATATCAGAATGTATTACAACCCTCAGTATCAGCCAGCATTGTTAAATCCCAAAAGAACTGAAGACTTTAAGATGGGAGGATTATTCAAAGAGATTATACACTAAATTCCTACATGTTAAATAATTCATCAGAATTAATTCTACATATATTAACAGCTTTTCTCTCCTTCTCACCAGTCCCAAAGATCGGTTTATAAGAATATGAAGTGATTCAGATGTTCCTATGATATTTTTAAGATTTTTTAGAATGGCTGTAAAAAGGGGACAGTGTATGTCAAAACCAACAAAAAAAAGTCAGTGGTAAGAGCTAATAGTCTACTTAAGCAAGTGAAAGGGCCTCATGTTGGACAAATTTTGATTTCTTGGATGTCTGAAGTCCATCTTTCTAAAAAAATGTCACAAATCATTTTTATTGCTGTCTTCTCCTCCAACAAAACAAGCTATCAGCATAATTCACTTTACAAGAATAGTTTAATACACTTAAAAGAGCACAGCACTACATTTCTCAGATGACTGGAACTAAGCCAAAGCAAAGCAAACACAAATTGTGCTTCCAGTGCCCAAAAGCACAATTAGACTAGCAGGGCTGACCAAGCTGACAGGTTTGTCTTACCTAATATTTCCTGAACAAGGTGCAGAGCTCTTATTCTTTGATGGTTGCTGAACACCATGCTTAAGCTATTGAACTAAAAATCATTTGGGACACAAAAGATTTTTAATATTCATAAACAGGCTGGTTACATGCTGAACAACTGAAATCAAGAGTACTCAGGTAATCGGTTCCAGTAAGTGCTGCCTTTTTTTGTCATCTCTGTCTCAAGACACGACATCTCTCCATAAATACTGTCCATGTTTTTCAAGAGATGATCAGCAGGGTCCTTCTGCAGTTTACTCACTGTAAATCACAACACACCTTGTTCAATATGTGACTTATTTAATTTAGGTCTCTTCACTCTCTCTCCCTACCTCCTATCTCACTTGACAGGCTTGGACTCTTCCACCTCACTCTGAGGCAACATCCATTTTGATCTAGTTCTTCTTGGCTTAGATCAGGAAAAATTCCAGTATAGTACTACTTAGAAGAAAATCTCTCAGCTACTCTGCTTGAAAAAAACCCTTCTCTCTGGAACATAAATATTTTTTAATGATATTGAGTGCTTCAACAAAAAAAGTATTAGTTAATGAGGATTAAAATAGTAATTGGCCTATACAGCTTGGTTCAGAACTTCAGAAATATTTAGAATATTCAGTACTTAGCATCACTAACTCCCACTGAAACAAAGAATGCATTTAATAATCCGGGTTGTAAATTCTTATTTAAATATTGTCCTTTCTTTGCAAGTGAAGCTGATGTAAAGTCAGAGTCAAAGAATTATAACCCTGCTGCAACAGCTCTTTAGCAATTCCTCAGAAAAACATTTCTAGAAGTTTTGGCTGGTGTTCTTTTCTCCTGGGCTAAGAGGTACTTTAAGCTTTCTGTCTTTCAGTCCTGAGCCTTATGATCTTGTTAGCCCACCTGGATCGAAGTTGACATTTCCCCATTATTAGCACTCCCTCTACTCTCACAGGGCCTCACATTTCTCTTGGAGACATTTCATCTTTGAAACTGTTCTGTGTCTTTCCTGTTTTCTTCCTAACAGCTTTGTCTGCAGCTCCAACTGGTCCTGCTGAACAATATTGAGCAGATAAGGTAAGACTAATTAGCAATGATACTACAACAGAAAAAAAAAGTATACTTTTATTAATTCACATAGCTTAAAGTAAAGGTGAACATTGTCTTCTGTGAGAGTACAGCTGAGAAAGAGGGCAGTGTACCAAATATAAGAACTGAAGAATGTATTAATAGTAGAGTCCCCATTTTGATATAAAATTAGGATAGAAACAATTATTTTTTATTCTAGGCAGGTTTGATCTCACTGTCCTTTTGTCACTTCATTTACTGAGTGTCTGCACGTCTATGCTGACTATTCCATTGCTGACTTGTTGCATACAGCTATAATCAATTTCTGAATTTTTCTTTTGGATAAATTAAATTAAATTTAATAAAAATCATCATTAAAAATAACCATTCTGTGTTATTACATCAAACTGTAGATCCAGGACATAAGTACATACATCCATCTGATTGAATCATGGAAACATGGATGTGCACAAAGGACAAATATAGTCAGCCTTTCCTCTCCCAGAGAAGGTTGGTTTCACTGTGATTTGAATTCATTCACCCTCAAATGTAAACACCTCAGCTAGTCTCATGCTCCAGTGAAGCCTCTGACCATGGGAGATGGATAGACAAATGTCAATCCTCACCATTTACTTACAACTCCTCCATGTTTTTCTTTCATCTACCTTCCTCCCTATTTTGCAGCCCAATCTTTATTTTCTATTTCTTCTTCTTAACTCCTTCTCACCTATTTCCCCTTCTCACATTTGATTTTTTTGTGTTTGTATGCTTCTGCTTCATTTTACCCACTAAGGAACGCAAAATGCTTCCTGGATTCTTGAAAATTTTTCTGGAACTTAAGCCTAAATGTTCCTCGTGGAAAAAAGACAAGAAGCTCAAAAAATGAAGTACTGGCCTTGCTTCTTCTCTAATTTTTCCACAAAACCAAGAAATGCTTTTTGTGTCCAGCTGGAATAAAAAGTCACTGTTAAAGGAGAGCACAGGTGTAAGTTTCAACAATTATGATGCAACCAAGACAAAATGAGGCAATGGATCAATGTGAAAAAAGACTGCACAGGACAAAACAACTTTATCTCTAGGCTCTTATCCACTCTGAAGGACTTTATATCTTACTAAAGACAGGAAATTTGCTTAAAAGACGTCTCCTAATTTTAACACTTTTTCTCATTTTAGGAGGGGTCATTATGATTCTCAGATATCAGGTGTGCAGCAGACACACTCCCATGCACACTCACTGCAGAGTACCTCGGGCTGTGGAGAGGTGATGAACACTCCCACTCTTAACAACATCACGTAAGAATGGACTCTGCACACACCTTAGGTGAAGGTTTTATTAGCAAGCTTTTATTGGCTATAAAGTGTGCAAAGTCAAATGATGAACATGAAGAAAAATATTGAAAAGAATAAATAAGATTAATTATTATGACAGGCTCTGGAAACACACCTTGATCTAATTTTCTCCTGCATCCCCAAGAGTGAAAAATTGTGTGTGGGGAAAAAGAAGCCATTTACTGTCAGAAAGACCAATAATGACCTGAGATTAAAGCTGTGCTCATCACTATGACCTTAAAAAACAATCATTTTTTTCTCCTGATAAGATTTTAAAATGTTCTAGTATGCATTCTTTGTGCTAAAAATTGCAGACCAGTGATGTTAAAACCTTCGCAGTATATGGCCAATAAAATATTTATATACCGCATACTTGGAACAGAAATATTAAGTGACCCAATCTTATTTTTAAAGAAGTATAAACCATGGCACAGATCTGATTAAATGCTATACAGATAGCAAATACACCTTCTGATTTTGCAGTATGTGTTGTTGATCCATGTCATGTAATAACTCTAAAAACATTTGGCTTGAGGAGCAAGCAACAAGGCAGCTGAATACTGAACTGAGAAAGAGAGGTTAACTTTATCAAAAGTTGTTGCTGATAGATGCTCAGCATTGCTAAATTAGGCACTAAGGAGCACAGTGTGTGAAAGGTCCTGCTCCACACACCTAAATGGTGACTGCCACCAAGAATTCAGGCTTCTCCTCCAGTGTAAGCATGGCCCAGGATCTACTGAACTTAGTAAATAACTTTGTCCATGGAATGAGGCCTTGGTGTAAACCTTTGGAGAATGATAATTATAGAGATAATATTGACCTCGACTTGTGACAGAGAATCATTAAAAATTCCAGTGAATGTGTCAACCACAGCTTCAGCAGCATGGTGTAATACTGAAATATAATAAAATTCAATTGCCACCCTCAGATCACTTAAGAACAGGTGGGTAACAAGCTTGTTTTAAAGGGAAATGCTGTTTTTTCTGCTATCATTAACTAAAATAAAATACTTATGCATTTTCTGAAGGGCTCAGAAGAAAAATGTGGGTTTTCTATCTAGAAATGTCCAAAGAAACATTTTCTATGACAGATTTTTTTAGGTATCAGTCATGTATAAGTGGAGAAGAAGAGAAAGGGATAAGGGGAGAGGAAAAGGGAGAAGTAGAGAGGCAGGGAGAGAATGTTTGCATCTAGATCAGTTCTGAAAGTAAAATGTTTTCATACTTATTTTTGAAATAGAAGGAGTTTGACAGGGAATCCTTGAAATTTCCAGGATAAACTAATTAGTTAGATGAAGGAAATGAGGGAACATAAGTATACATCCCGCTGGCAGAAAGCTTTCTTGTTACTACGTTAGAGAATGTTAAAATAGGATCTCTGTGATCCTACCATGTTTAACAAG
Source organism: Notiomystis cincta (assembly GCA_013398075.1). NCBI lineage: Eukaryota > Metazoa > Chordata > Aves > Passeriformes > Notiomystidae > Notiomystis > Notiomystis cincta. The sequence continues at coordinate 53,670 of VZRX01001036.1, forward strand.
ACTCACAGATCATCTGTGATTAAATGCAGGTCACATAAAATAACATCTGTAACGCTGCCAACTTCACTGAGGCTCAAGCATGACAGTGATTAAATGCTGGTCACATAAAATAACCCCATGACTCTAAAAACCATGGAATAGATTTGCAATTCAAAGGCACGTACACAAATACATACATATTCTCAGATTACAACTGCTAGAGATTAACTAGCAGGAAATTCTTGTGTTCTTTAACAAGGCTTAGAAGGTTGCAAAATAAGACATAAAGATGAACAGAACTGTCTCATGAAATCACAACCATTACTAATACACAGGAGCAGGGATGTTGCTCCTCATGTGCAGGAGTACTTTTGCAGGATGCATTTCATTCCACAACATTAGTAATTAAAGTTATTCCCACACTTCAACAGCACATGTTCTCTAAACATCACACTGCTTTACTGAGCATGAAGGGGCTTTATATGAAAAAAAAAGAGGACCATTTTCCTCTCCTCTTTCTCTCAATTATTTGAAATGCTGTCACTAAGTAAAGATAAGAAGAGCAGAACACTGCTGTATGACTGGAACTCCACAAGGAATGGCAAGGCAGGGGAATAACTGCTTCCTGCAACAAACACAAACCAGAGCTGGATGTCAAAAATACAGCTCCTTGCATCAGATGCTGCTGCTGTCTTTGGAACCAAGAGCTGAGTAAGACTTATTCATTCACATGCGTGGGCTGAAAATGAAACATTATCTACTACTCTAAGAGTTGTTTTCAGAATGGTTGTTCATGATGCCTCATAAAAAAATGGCAGTTTCATAAATCAGATAAACTCAAATATCAATCACATTAAAAAACATTTCTCTCCAAAGTCCTGACAGCTCAAGCTACTTTTTCTAAGTTTTAGAATGCCAGGTGCCACAGCAAGATATCAGAAAATTTGTAAAGTCCTGTTTGTCTTTAGTATAAAACATCCTTTTTGTATCAGTTTAAGAGATAAAGGTGCTTTTGCTTTTCCCAGATAAAGTCATGCTGATGTACTGAATGCACACATCCTGCAGTTTTTCTGAGCCTAATCATGGAAGCCTAGTGAGCCAACACTTAGCTGATGCTTTTCATTTACTTTTCTCATGTACAGTAAACCACTGATGGCTTTTCTTCTGAATTCTTATTTCTCCTTTCCTGACCTACTTTTTGAACATAAGGCTTTGGGAATACTATTACACGTTTGCCTACCGGATGTCTGGATCTCTGCTAAAGTCATCTCTCCTCTCTGCTACTCCTGCATAGCTGCTATTTTCAGAGGAATATTAAATTAGTGTGTTAGACTATTTGCTGCCAGAATGAAAAGGCTAACTTTAAATATTTCAGGACAATGCCACAAGTGAATGCATTTGTTGAAGGCATCTCAAAAGAGTTGACATTATCAGTAGATTAATTTTAACTTTCAAGTTTAGCAGGTTTGCTAGGAATATTTGCAAGCACATTGACAATAGGAGTAATTCTGTCAGCTGTCATCGATTTAGTCCTTTGACCTTTTCCGCTGGAAAACCTTGCAAAATGCACTACATTACTGAATTTATTTGAATCAGAAATACAAAACAAATAACCTATAAATTTATCTGATTTCCAGTCCTAGCATAAACTTAAATTTCTGCAACCAATTTGTACTGGCACTTTCTGTACTGAAAGAATAAAAGTTTAAAAAAAAAAATTTAAAATCTCTCATTCCCTGTTAACAGGCTTAGAAGTCAGAAAAGGGGTTTTATAAAAGCACAGATACTCTACCTCTTTACTCTTATCTTTCCTTAAGTTGTGCTTGTTTCACAGGCCATCTGTTGAAAGAACAGGGCAAAATATTCCTGTGACTCACTTCAGTCAGTTAGAGAAAAAAAGTCTTCAACAAACCCACTACTGACATAAAGCTTGAAGATGAAGTGTTAATATATTTGCTATCTTTTTAAAGAAAATATGAAACTATAAATTAATAGGTAAAACAAGACTAACTAACAATTAAAATGGAAACCTTATGCTCCAAGGTTTACTTTCTGCAACGACACAAGCAGGTGCTTTGTTTAGCACGTAAAATAGACTCATTAAAATTAATGGGACAATTCACTGTATGTAAGAGTGCACAGACTTAAATCAAAATGATTGGAATTACCAAATTTAATCAGGAGTTAAATGAGTCAGCAGAAGAGTTTGACTTAGATCTTCAAGTTTAATCTTGTTTTCCATTTGTAGGTTTTTTTCTTTAATGAAAAGTTGAGTCTTTATGGCTGGTATAATTTTTCCTCTCTTGCAATCAGGGAACATTATGCCAAATATACCTCTAAATAGTGACTAACATAACCTTGCCACTTGGTAAAATTTATTCAAATCCATAATTTTTACTTTGGATTAAGTATGAAAATAGTGAATGGAGTATATCTTACTAATAAGATAGTGGTTATTCTTTATTTGAGTTTATGCATACAGATGGAAAACAGTATCTCAGTTTAAGCTAAACAGAAAAAGAAAGTATTAAACCAGTTTAGTCAGAGAGTAATCTCCCTTGATTCATCTAAAAGTTAGGCACCTCATCTCAGCAGGTAACCTAGGCTTGGTTTGCAGTGAGTAGAGGTAAGAGGCAACTCCAGCATGTCATTCTTATTCTAACAATGAGACAATTTTCCATCTGCAATGGAAATCTTCTCTCTCTGACTAAAAAGGGAAGACAAACTTTTTGCTTAGAATTTAACAGCTAATGTTAGTTGGAATGATTCTTACTCATATAATTTAAAAATTAATTAAACACCTAAGTTCACTAGATACATTAAAAAAATCCACCTAAGTTTATAGTATTAAATAAAGAAAATTATTGCAAATGCAAGGACACACTGGCTCTGATTTGCAGTTTAAATACACTGATTTTGGTTAACCCAGACTTTAAAAGTCTAAAACTAGTAAGCAGTACTTCTCGTATTTTAACCATAGACTGAAAATGAAAAATATGGCCAGCTTGCAGGCTTTTATAATTTCAGGTAATTTCTTAACTTTTAGGGAACAAATCACTAAATAGAACTTAATGAGTAAACAGAAATAAAATACTTCCTGTGAAGATTAGGATATTTCAGTCAAAAGCTGATTTTGCTCTTCAGTGAACCTATGTTTCAGGTCGTCAGCGTTTCAACTGGCCAACAATTTCCAGTGTTTCACTCAGACACCTTTCTAAAAAACATCTACCTCAAACACAGTATGCTTAATTATGGCTTTGGTTGTTTTTTTTTCTTTTGTACTAAGACTTGGCTCTTGGCAAAATAAATGTTCAGAAAGTGTTTGTGCACAGGACCATATCAGCTCATTATAATTTTAGGGATTGTCATTATGAGAATGTAAGTCAGAGGTAAAATAAAAATATTTTTGCAGCCTTCACTATAATGCAGATTTATTTAAATTTGTACATTTCTTGTGGACAAAAGGAGCAAAGACAAACAAAAATAACAAAAATTTAGCAGATTTCTTGTCAACTCCTCAAAGAAAGTAAAAAGGTAAAGCATATCTTTCACTTCTATTTCAGAACATTAAAATAAACAATTTTAGTAGTGTTAGTAATTGCTTACTACATTTCTCATGTCTGAGGAAAACGTTATAGGAGTAGAAAAACAAACAAGCAAACAAACACACACACACACACAAAAATAACCAAAACAACAAAAAAACCCACCCCAAAACAAAAAGAGATGGAGAATTCGGCCTGCTGGTTGTTCTATTAAGTAGAAAATCACATCTTCCCTGCCCCTGAGGCGTTCTGCTAACAATGTGCTCTTTGGATGCTTATTCTTTTCACAGCAATTTACAGCTAAAAGTAGACCCAGGCTTATTAAAAGCACACAACACCACTACCACCACTACTCAGCTGAGACCACTCTGTCTCTGAGTTGTGCAAAGCCATTTAAAAGCTCACAATCTCATAGGAAACCCCTTCCATAAGCCCAGTTAATAAAATGAAGTTTTAATGGTGAAATATGCAATATTCTTAGAGGTCTTCTACTCATAGATAAACACTTTAAAAAGGAGAATGTATCTTTCTTTCTGAAAAAGATGAAAAGAAACATCCTGTGTGATCAGGGTAGGGCTGTTATAACAGGTTTAGGATGAAGCAGTTGATGCACAGTACCTGCAATTGCAAATACTTCAGTTGAGAAGCTGCTGCAGAAGATATTTATTTGCTCTATCTGGACAATACATGAAGAGGGATTCCTCTTGTAGAATTAATGTTTCACAATACCAGTTAGAAAATAACCTCCTTCCTAGCTCTGAGGTAGTCCATTTTGATCTATTATCCTATTGTAGACACTGTGATAACATTAGAAAATGAAAATAATTAACAAGCTTAACAAGTTTGGATTATCCTTGGTGCCTTTCAGTTCTACTACAGTGTTTCTGGGAGAAGGAGACCAGGGCAACACACAGCACTCAGGGTTAAAGGGCCTTGTGGAATGCTGCAGCTACAGAATGATGCTGTCACATTTAGTTTTCTATTACTTTCCCAATATGCCCTAAATGTCTCATTCTACAGGAGTACTTCTGTAGATTTAACTGAATCTTTCACAGAACTATCCACTATAACCTTTCAGCAGTAATGCAAGGGCCTTTTGTGAAGCTAGTTTTTGGGTTTTCCCCATAAGCACCCCTTTACTGAATTTGTACTGAATTTCTAACTACTTAAGGTTAGCTAAGATAATGAACATTGCCAGGCCCCTTTCCAGATTAGATTTCCAGTTTCCCTGATCCAGCACTCTGAACACCTAAAGTTTTGGGTATCTATTTCCCTGTCTTGGAGCCACACAATTTTCTTCCCAGTTTGAAACACAAACACAAGAATAAAACCTCTGTGTTTGATACCAATAAATCAACAAACAAACAAACAAATTCATATTGTAAGGCAAGAGAAAGTTTCTGAGCTGTTAATATACTCTTTAAGCATTCCTGGCTACTGCCTAAGTCAACATGCAAATGGATTATCTGCCACATACATCTCAGCATGGAGTTTTCTAATACAAAGATAACATTTATATACACATGCCACCCTTGTTCCTCTTCTTGCAAGCTATGTTTTTTCAGTTTGGGTACTACAAAAAATCTGTTTTCAGGAACATGACTTTGAGATATGTCAGGTAATAGAATGGTCCAGGGTGTTTTAAAAAAAATGATTGAAAATATTCTAAAAACAATCATATTTTTAAGGTCCAAATTTTATTAAACTTGAATTTAAAATCTAGAATCACCATTTTGTTGCTAGCGGAATCTCTGATTTCACTTACACATCAGTTCAAAAGTATTTTGTTCAAGATGCTGGGTAATATCCTTCAGTTTTGGGTCTATCCTCAAAAAGACCAGAAATTGTGTTTCTGGCACCAATTCAAATACTTTCACATTATTATATAACTGGCATTAAGGATGAAAACCTATTTGATATCCAAAATTGCTTGAGACAGATGTATTAAAATCACCACAAAGTTGGTTTGTTTTTCTTATTTTTTGTAAAAACAACTAACAATAATAATAATAAAGCTAAGAAAATATTAATGTCTGAATGACTTTTCATTTGTATGGGTTAATGTTCATGTGGGCTGATGTAGACAAAATATCTACCCAGAAAATAATTTCTCAGCATGAAAGTTTTTGTCCACAGTTGTGAAATGTGGTAGATTTAATCCAAGCCAGACAGGTTGCCAAAGAGAAGCTCCAGAGGTGTGCTTGGGATCACTGAATTCTTGGATCACAAAGCATTTGCTGCACTTGCACTTCTGCTGGCATGGGAGCTAACGAGATTAAATTGAAATTGTGCATGCCCATGCAAAGGCTGTCACCACCTTCTTTTCTGTGGGCATATTCAAAGCCTAATGCAGGAGGTTTCATTGGCACATCCTGTCAGGTGATTCATTTTAGCCACATGTAAACAACATAGCAGGAGGTGTTCAAATACAAAAGTTAAGTAGAAAATACTTAACATAAAGTATGTTAGAAGAATATTGTGGAATTTATGATTTGAAAAGCAATGGAAAATACTCATAGGAAACATTTATAGATGTTTGAGGCTATTAATCATTGCATAGTTCACTTCCTCAGGGAACAGAGCACATATTAAGAAAATTCTTCTATTATTAAATCAGAAGACAGATTCTGAACAGAACATGCACATCATGGGGGACTCTGTTGACAAAGTGCTGAGAACAATAGCCAGCAGGTCAGGTGCTTTGCATCTTCTGCCATGATGCAAAGCATCATCTATCAAAATATCTAACAAGGTTGCAGTTTCATGAAGAATAGCTTTTTGCTTACAATGCAAAGTAAGTGATAGCAAAAACTATGGCATATTGAAGACAACAAACACTACATAAAAGACTTAAAAATACAGCTACTTTGTCTTCTCCAACACTTCACATAAAGTCACAAATTATATATAAAAATAAAGAAATAAAAAGGAAAAGATGCAATCAAAAATTTTTTTCCTAATAAAATAATACAAAGCTTGCACCTACACTTCATGGTCTGAAGCATTAAGCTTTCATCAAGAAAATAAACAATTTTCCTCTTATATTCCCAGCTCAGGATGGGACTGCAGATATCCAAGGCTGGCAATGAAATGAGATATTATTTTTTTTCCCCAAGATTTGGAAGTGTCAGGAAACTTGTTCTGAGCAGATTGCTCAATTCCTCAGCTTGGGCATTACCCCTTCTGCACCAGGCTCCTCATCAGGCTGAGCAACAGCAGCTTGATTCAGGAGTTCTCAACCCTTCCAACAAGCATCTGCTCACAACAGAGTGTTGCTTTAATCTTATGCAATGAAGAGGACTGACATAAGAACTGTGGCTATCACTAGGTAGCCCTCTGCCTCTAGCACTGAACTTGGGAAAAGAGAAAGCAATAGACTTGTTTTCACAATCTACCATTCTAAAAAAGCCAAAGCATCAGAGCTCTACCGAAGTAAAGATGCTTTAAATCAGGTAAAATTTTGGAAATTTTGTATTTTTTTCTGTGTTGTCAAGGAAACACAGAGACACATCTTTATAATACTGACATTCACATACAAGAACCCTATAAACATTTAAGTAGCATTTCTCCACTTTAAAAGTGCAGAAAAATTACACATTTTTGTACTTACACTAGTTTCCTCTTCCAGAGTCTTCTGCACTTTCCCTTTTTTTTTCTCGTAGATTAATTTTGCCAAGTGTCTTTGCTGTCAGCATAAATATTTTAAATGCTGCCTTGATCTTTCCCATTATTCACTCATTATGACACAGAGCAGATCTGATGCTGAAGTACGGCTATACCTTACTAAATTTATTTTTAGTGGCTTGCATGATTCTTTCCAAGCAAAGATCAAGAGAAGATTAAGTAGAGTAGAGTACTTTCTAAATCATGTATCTTGTCTTGAAAGTAAGGAGAGTCCAGAGCTAAAGAAATGTAAATCAATAAATCAGTAAATCAATTCAGTGTCATTTCAGTGTTCAAAAATGCTTCTCTTGGTAGCAATTTGCCAGTTGGAATATCTGCTCTTTAACACTTCAGTCTCGTTTCACTGAAATTAAAAAATCTCTTTGGTAATTCTGTAGTGCCAAACTGACCTGCTCCATAGGATATGCAAATATGGCAGCATTTGATTCAGAAAATATTGTTTATACTCCTAGGAGTAATATTTTTCTCTAAAATTAAAAGGCAATATCAGTGTGAGGTTAAAGCATATTTCTTCCACATTGCCTTTAGCAAAGCTCCTTCGGAACCATGGACCAAATTTTGTGACATCACAACAAATTATTGTACCAGTTCACCCTGTCCTTGCATCCTAAAGGGAGGAATCACAACTTCAGGTGGGAAATCAGGAGAGTATAAACACTTAAGAGCTGGACTTGATCATCCTTGTAGGTCTCTTCTCACTCAGAATATTCTGTGAAACAGATGAGCCACCGCATGATCCCCAAGAGTCTCACATGGGTAACCTTTTCCTTGGGAGGAAAAAGAATTTTTTCAGTGTAAAACAGCTAAAACTATAAATAAAATAAAATAAAATAAAATAAAAATTGGTTTGATGAGTGTCCTGTCAAGTCAAGCCTTAGTACCACAGGCCAGTGAAATGGAGCTGAAGGCAATCTGAATTTAGCTTCAAGGTTGCACGTTCTTTGCTCTTGATCAAGACTGAATAGAAGGTGAAAATGAAAGCATCAAGGACATGAAAGATCTATGCTGATCTCCAATCAGATATTATCTAGTATTAAACATCTTGTTTCTGATCTTTCCAACTCATAAAACCACAAAGGTATAACATCAGAGCTCCTGACAATTAAAAAAAAAATGAAACCCACACATGGAAATATTCATTGTCATTCTATTTTAAAATAAAACCAAATAAAATACACCAGAACAAACTGATTTTTGAAATACTACCTTCTATGATGGATTAATTTTCTGGCTTGCATGTTCTTCAACATAAATACCACATCTCACATGCTTGCACACTAAACTGCAGAAGCAAGATTGTCAGCTCATTTGAAGCCCCTGTATGTATTAATTTATATATTAAAATAACAGAAATGTAAAAGATTTCTTGTGATTGTAAGACTTAGAGGAATAAGAATGTAATTTTTAATATTTTATGACTGTTCTCTTTCAAATATTTATCTGCTCTTCTATAACATATCCCACTTTTTATTCTCATTACTTTCTTTTTCCATTTCTTATTTCAGTCTGATATAATTTCTTATCTGTTCTTGCAGTTGCTTTTAGAAATGGAACCTAGAAAAAACTCCTGCTGAAAGATAACAGCTCTGTTTGCAGATTAAATAGTCCATGAGGAGATTTAGCACCTGCAGGGGAGCTGATTCTGCTTGGTGTGAAGCATCATCAGTCACGCTCTGAGCATCAACAATCACAGCCAGCATCACCGGGCTTAAAAGTGGCAATGTTTTACTGGATCCAACCCTTTCAAAGAAGAGAGAAATAAAAGCCAAAAGAAAAATAAAGCCATGGCTTAAAAAGGAGTTTACAAGGGCATGTAGTGATAGGATGAGGGTAATGGCTTTGAATTGAAAGAGAATAGGTTTAGATTGGATATTAGGAAGAAATTCTTTACTGTGAGGGTGGTGAGGCACTGGAACAGATTGTCCAGGTGAGTTGTGGAAGTGTTCAAGGCCAGGTTGGATGGGGCTCTGAGGAACCTGGTCTAGTGGAAGGCATCCCTGCCTATGGCAGGGGGGTCAAATTAGATGAGTTTTAAGGTCCCTTCCAACCCAAGACAGCCTAGGATTCACAGAGCAACGGAAAATATTACAATTCAAATCTAATGTAAAGTAATATAACTGTGATGGGAACATTTTATATATCCTAAAGCCAAAATTACCAATGTCATTCTAAATGAAGCATCAGATAATAAATGGTGTATATAGTAGAAAACCTCACTCTTGTTGGTCTATTATGCCAGCCTCTTGCATTGAACAAAAATCTGAAAACAACTTAAAAAAGCTCCTGAAACTTAAGATAAATGTGTCATAAGAGTGACAGACAATCATGAAGGCAAAATTCTGTATGCTGTAACACTCCTCTCAAAACAAATTAAATTAATCAGATGCTATATCTAAAACAAAATTAAAAATTTAGAGAAAAATATAATTATTGGATTTTCTTTGATTCAGCCTCCTAAAACACTCCCTGGTTTCAGAGGATGACATACAGCCTGAGGCAGTTATCTACCATTTCCCTATAGGATATCCTACTTAGAATTAACCAATACAAAAATCAGCAAACCAAACCCAAACACACACACACAAAACCTCCAAACTCACAAATACAAAATGACAAACAAAAACAAAAAAACCCACATCAAAATGAAAATGTTTTTAAACTGTATTTTTGAAAATCAGGCACACTGAATAATATGCATTAAACTTGGTTAAAGTTGAACCAGCCCAAAGAAATCACCTTTTCTCCACCTTCTTAACATTCTGTGAGTATTTGTGCCTGTCTAAAGCTAAGACATACAGGTGTTCAGACATTAGAGTGGTGTGAATGACAAAACCAGTAGTAAGTCTCAGTCACTGATATAAGCACTGAACAGTTCCTAGTGCTTTTATTTTCTCAGTATCCATTTACTTTCCTACTCATACAGAAGAATGAAAGACAACACACTAGTAAACCCAGAAGTTCATTTGTTCCAGCATTTCACACACCTTCTTTAGACTTTTCTGACTCAAACCTGCTGGTACTTACTCCGCCCTACTGGTTACAAGGACCTCCTAGGTAATTAACCAATCAGACTCAGGCTAACCCAGCTCCATAGGCAGCTACAGTTCATAAAATGATTCCCAGTAAATTAAGTCAGAATCATCCTAGCAATAAATTTGTGTGCCCAAGTTATACAGACTTGCTGATTTCGACTACAATAATCTGGCAAACATCAGAGATTGAAAAGGGAACAAAGAAAATCACACAGTTAAGCCAAGCCCTTGTTCAGTATTTCAATCAATGGATCATCCTCCCTCTTGGAGTTGCACACATTTTTTAATCAGGTAATGAAGGTGTCTCCTTATTTTCACAATACTACAAGGCATTTATTCAGTAGAAGTGCAGCTTACTTGACTATCAAAGTGGAAAGTAGTAAAATAACAAATTGGCACTGCTCAGGAAGATTAACTCCACCTTTTTCTCCTTTCCTTTTTCTTTATTATTTATGAAACCACTTTTAACACCTGAAATCAGGTTCTCCTTTGTTTATGTAGTAAAAATGTGACATATGTCTATAGCCAGAATACAAGTAAAAACAGGATAAAAACATTCTTTGTAGATGTGCAGAGATGTTCAGAAAACAAGATTGTTATTACTATAAACCATCTCAACCTTCATGTCACATAAATTAAGGTTCTGTAAGTTCACTTAGCACTAGATCCAGTATTTCTTCACAGAATATACTGAGTTGGAAGTGCACCACAATGCTCATAGAGTCCAGCTCTTAGTCCTGCACAGGACAGCCCCACAAATCAATCACACCATGTGCCTGACAGCATTGTCCAAATGCTTCTGGAATTCTGTCAGGCTTGGTTCTGTGACCACTTCCCTGGGGAGCTGTTCCAGTGCTCAACCACTCTCTGGGGGAAGAACCTTTTCCTGATATCCACCCTAAACCTCCCCTGACACAACCTCGGACCATTCCCTCAGGTCCTGTCACTGTCACCACAGAGATCAGTGTCTGACCCTCCTCTTCCCCTCATAAGGAAGTTGTAGATTGCCATGAGGTCTCCCCTCAGCCTCCTCTTCTCCAGGCTGAACAGACCAAGTGACCTCAGTCGCTCTTCACATGGCTTCCCCTCAAGGCCCTTCACCATCCTTGTG
>VZRX01001037.1:0-51170 GCA_013398075.1 Notiomystis cincta
GGCCATTAGTTACTGCAGGTGAGGAAGGGGATGAGGCAGTCTCCTGCAAAAACAAACAGCCCACCCCAAACACACGGGTATGCAACTGTGGATAAATCCTGATCTCCTCAGGAGATGCTCTCTCAGAGCAGAGGCCTCGTAGCAACCTTCCAGCATCTGAAAGGGGGCTACTGGGAAGCTGGAGAGGGACTGTCGGGAGGTGTAGTGATAGGGCAAGGAGGAATGGGTACAGATTGAAAGAGGGGAAATGTAGGTGAGGTATTGGGAAGAAGTTTTTTACTGTGAGGCTGGTGAGAAGCTGGACCAGGTTGCTGAAGGAGGTTGTGGATGTCCCTACCCTGGCAGTGTTCCAGGCCAGTCTGGATAACACTTCAGCAACCTAGTCTAGTGGGAGGAGTCCCTCCCCATGGCAGAGTGGGTCAGTAATAGATGATCTTTAGGGTCCATTCCAACCCCTTAATTGTATGATGCTGCGATTGTTAGAGAGGCAGGAACTGAAGTTCTTGGGCAAAGAGGTGCTTCTGAAGGCAAGAGGATGTATCCTGGGAACATGGCACAACAGGCAGTGGGTGCTCAGGGGAAACCTCATGAAAATCAAGTCATTTGCTTCCCTGGAGGTTCATACAGCTTGCCTGGCAAATCCCTTTGTTTTCAGGCTCTTGTTTTGCTGTATATTTTGACATAATGATAATTCCTCCTTTATGATTCCTCCCTTTCAGGGGATTTCAGAAGCTCCTCCTGAGGGATGTATGGGGGTCTCTCTGCAGTGTGGTGACTGTGACTGTTTAAAGCATTGAGCACTGTCTCTGATGAGCACTGGGGAACCAGGAATCATCACTGGTTAGCCTCCTGCAGCACCAGCATTTCTCCCTCGCTGCGGGAGACTGACTACTCTGAATTGTTCACACTGCTTCAAACACGTGAAGAGTGGCACCTTTCAGGCACAGCAGAGCGTGAGTGTAGGAATCCTGTTTGGGGAACCTGGGGACAGTGAAACAGCTGCCAAGAAGCTGCCACCAAGGCGGTCCCTTTCTGTTCCATCTGCTGGCGCGCCTCTGTGACCTGTCCTTTCTTACAGCACCAGCCTGCGTGCTCAAAATGCAACAGAATGCAAAGTGCCCTTTCCACGTCAAGACCCTTCACTGCACACACACTCCTGCCTCGAGGGAGAGGACGAGAGGATGGATGGGCTGTGACAGATGTCAGTCACATCGCTTAATGCCTCACTGCAAGGCACTGGGATGCTGCTGTGATGTGGGCGATGCGAGAGGCAGAACAGAATAAACCTGGGAGAGGAATTGAGACAGAAGGATCAAACATAGCCAGGCTGGGATGTTGCCAGGGCACTGGAGTGCAGAGCCTTTGCACTGCAAAGTGGTCCTGGGGATATGTAGTAACTGTAGGCATTTTCTGTGTTAGCTGACTGAAGATGGGGTAAGATTGAAGGTTTTCACTCAAATGAATGCACTTGGGAATAGTATTTTAAGAAAAACTCTGAAGGATCAGAGGAAGACAAAGCCCCCCTACCCTAATTCTGTAACTCAGCATCAATGCCATTGAGGTGCTGCTTCTTTCCATTCTGGTTCTGTCTCCCCAGAATCATTTCTAAGGCTGGTGGTGGTTTCAGAGACACTGACAGAAAGCCCTTAAAGCAGTTTAGGGACTTACTTGTTGGAAATTTTCTCCGAGCCCACATACAGGGCACTCCTCATGAGTCCAGCCCGAGTGCCCAGAAACGCCATCTCAACGCCTGCCTCAGCGTCCCTGTGGAACACAAACACATGAGCAGAAGCAAACAGCTCTCAGAAGAACAGCCACGGTCCCTGCCTCAGGGTGAGGGCCATTCAAACTTGGAGCCACATCTGGAGACCTGGTCCCAAATTAATTTGCAATATCACCCATTTATGCCAGGGGTGACACTGGCTCCTCCCTGCCAATGGCAACAGGTTGGTACTGGCTGACAACTGGCAGTTTTAAGAGTTGTGCTCAGATTTAAACCTTTGAAGTCTGCTTATATCATTCTCTTTTACACAGAACATAAGCTCCTCTTCCCCTGCTAGCCCTGCTCCAGGCTACTCTCATGAGGCTGAAGTGCAGGAGAGGAACTGCAGAGGCAATGGCTGGATCAGGGATGCAGAGAAGGGACAGGGTAGCAGAATGTGACTGAAGAGAGTGTGTTGGTGTAGCTGTTTAAAGCTGTGCTGATCACTGGGTGTGCTAAAGGGTGGCTCAGCTCTGTCAGTGTAGGGACACAAGGCACTGGAACGTGAGTCCAAGGCACATGTAGCTGTAAGTCACACGCTGCCTGCTGAAAGAAGACATGGCACGAGATACCACGAGCAATAGGTGCCCATTATATAATCAATAATCAAATACCAAGTTGTTTATTGAAGCCAGCCTGTCCACTTCCTTTTTGGGGCTCAATCTGAAGGTGCCACCAATAGAGACAAGACCAAACTCCCTTTTCTCCACTAGAAAAACCCTCACCAAACTGAAGACTCTCCCAAGGAGGCCCAGCCTACTGAAGATCACTCCCAAGAGACACTTTTCAAGTTATTTCTAAGGCTATTGAGCTATTTCTATCAGGTTTTTGAGCTATTTCTACAGTTTCTTGTATGCTGTGCAAAAGTTGGTGACTATTTGAGGCACTGCATAAACCCACAGCATCTAGAGATGCATCTTTCAGTGGTGTTCTATCCACATTTATTTCTCCTACACTTACAAGGACATGTTGAGGGCTAGAGTTGTCCAGTAGGCCTCCATGGGGGCAGTGACCACTGCATCGAACAGCACTTCCTGGACCAACTCCTCATCACCTAAGGAGAGAGAGGAAGAGCAAAAATCAGGAAAGAAAGGCATGTTTCTCCCTAGATGTTTTAGAGAGTCCCTTGGTAAGGAGCATCTGCCTGTCCAGGACAGTGGATCAATGTGGCACAAAAAAGAGGCCTCCCATTACAGAGCAGAGAAGAGGTGCTAACACCCGGGGTGGTGGAAAGCACAGGAGCAGAGGTTACAGCCAAGATCACAGAATCACAGTCAGTGAGGCTGGGAAAGACCTCTGAGACCATCAAGGCCAACCTATGACCCGACACCGCTGTGTCAACCAGACCACGGCACCGAGTGCCACGTCCGGTCTTTCCTTAGACACCTCCAGGGACAGTGACTCCACCACCTCCCTGGGCAGTCCCTTCCAATGTCTAATCACCCTTTGCTGTGAGGAAATTCCTCCTAATGTCCAAAATCAGCAGACCAGTTCCCCTGCCAACTCTGTGGAAGGGTGGTGCCCAAACAAGTGTGGGCAAGTGAGAGGCTTTCAAGTGAAGTTATTCATTAGGCCTTCACTTGACTCTTTCATTGAACAGCTGTCCACAGCTGTTGCTTCAAATCACTGCCCTTACCTTTCTTCTGGCTATCCTGTAGAGAGGATACCAGCCACTACTTTCCACTCAAGCAGCTTCCTTCAAAACCACTAGAGACTTCTTTATAGCCTCTAATCTGTCCCTTTGCACAATTGCTTCTCTGAGTGCTCCTTCCTCCCTGTAAACCTCACAAAACAATGTCCTGTCCTGGTTTTCACCAGATGCTTAAGCCAGTCCAGGCTACCAGTCTAATCCACTTTGGACTGGAGCTAAGAAGTGATTAGGAAAGTTCAAGGTATCATCATGTGCTAAGTGACATGCCCCAGAACCCCACTTCTCTGACGTGCTTCGTTTCTGTACTGCCCTGCTTGCACTAATCTGTGGTCTGATGGTGACCATCCTGTTGCAGAAATGCCCCTTTCAGTGCTGTTCTAGATGGAGCCACCCCACCATTTCAGTGTTTCTGGCACTGGAGCTTCCTGGGTTGATGTTCCCCCAGGTGTCCCTCCATGTTTTATCCCAAGTTCTCCCAAATTTCTTTACAGCAGATCTCAGGATCCTTGCTTCCACAGTTGTCATTCAAGCCTCAAAATCAGAGTCCACCATGAGATCTTTCCCTCTTCAGGCCCCCCGTGTCCGGGATGTGTTCAAATCATGTTTGTTTTTCCTCCACAGCACTTCCAAGTCTGCATATTTCTCACAGTCAGCTCTCCTGAAACTTTCCTCCTCCCTGGCCTCTTCAACTCATACATCTCCTCTTTCCAGCCTACTCCAAGGACAGCCAGGAGGGGTCTGCTCACATTATGCAAGAGAGGAAGAATTACTGGATTATAGTTGATTTTACTTTTAAGAGATCCCTATCCTTGTGCCAAAGGTTTGTGCCTCTCAGGTGCAGCAGTACATGCAAAAGCTTGAACTAGGCAAAACTAAAGGGGGCTGGAGTACATCCTAAAACCAAACTGCTGTAAGGAATTCCTGTGCACAGCTGCCCATCTCTGCCCAATAGTAGAGATCCCTCTCTTTGTGGTGCTGTATCAGCTGCAGCAGAATGGGACCTGGGGCAAGGGATGAGCAGCAGGGGAAAGAAAATAATCCTGCAACCATTTTTTTCTCCTGGACCCGTTACCTGTTGTGTTTGGAAAACAAAATTAATAATCTTTGTTCTGAAAGAACCCATCTCTCTAGAGGGCACCATGAGCCCTTGGAGGAGGATGCCTGGGGTCCCTGGGAAACTGAGTCATCTCAGCACTTTTCCTGGCTTTTCCTGCCATTGCCCCCTCTAGGCCAGTCAGTCAGTGTGTCTTAAACCTGGTGTGCAGCCCCTGCCAAGCTCCATTTAAGCCTTCCACTTTCTAGTACTTCCTATGCTGAGACCTCCAACAAGGCTGAGTTATGTGTCAGCTTCGAAATGGAAAAAAATCCTCTGATGGAGACAAGGAGGTGGATCCTCAGCTCATTTCCACTTGTGGATTAATCTGGGCTTGAGTTCAGTCCTGCCTCTGTAAGGGTGCTACAGGGGCTCAGTCTGACACCACTAAGTTTGTCACTGTCCCCTCTCCCTTGTGCTGGTGCAGGAAAACCCCAGCAGGGCCCTTTCAGTGACTCACATTCCAGGTCAGGCTCCTCTCCAGTGAGGAAACGGATCACAGCCTCCAGCTGGCTGAGCTTTCGGTGGTCGGGATCGATGTCGGTGATGCAGTAAATCCTGGTGGGAAGGGGAGAAGAAACCCGAAAGGGCAAAGAGAAACCACAGTCAAAACAAATGCTCCTGGATGATAATAACTGCAAAAAGAAAGTCAGCAAGAAACCTTGGTCTGCAAAGTCTTTGCCACTGCTGTGTGTTGCGCCCACTCTAAATCTACCAGTGTGGCTGTCAGTCGAACCCTGCCACTAAACCAAGCACCAATTAACCTGACTGCTGTGCTCAGCAGGGCTGCTGTGCTCCCCAGCACAAGCTCACAATGCAAGAGAGCTGTTCCAAATGCTGCCAGCAGTTTCCTGTGTTAGGTTGTGTAAGATGTGTACCTGTGCCTGCAGAGACAGTAACAGTGTGAAGGACAGACTGGACAGCAGAGGGTCAATGTGCAATGTGAGACCGGACTAGGAGCAGGAAAAATGAGAGGCAGAGGAACAAAATGTGAGATGAGGAATGATCTTGCAGTGTGATAGGATGACAACAAAAGCTGTCCCTCGGGGGCACAACTGCAGAAGCCTCAGGACACAGTTTGGGGAGAAGTGGAAGAATGTATTAGAAGTGCTCTGTGCTATAAAAGAAACCAGTCTTCTAATCCTGCTTCAAATTTTGACCACTCCATTGTCAGGACAAGGGAGAGGAAGGGGTTATAAGGCAGAATTAAAACTCATAAAGGGGCTGAAAGGAGTGATTGATGAGAAAAGTCTAAGAGAAATGAATATGTAAAGTGTGGTAAGCTGACACCTGAAGTCAGGAGCAGAAGAAGGAGAAGTCGCTGTTTGTGTCTCAAATGTGCTGCTTGTGAAATTTGACAGTGTAATGAGAGGTGAGAAGGGGTGCAGGGCTTCTTGAATATAGTTATTTTGGCTTTGATACAGGCTGGGTTCATGTGACTGAGTGGGACTGAATGTTGGGTTCATGAAAACCCCAAACCTCACAGCAATAAATCGAAAGTGCTGTGCTTCACCCTGTTTCATATCCAAACCAAGCAAAACCATAAGTTCTGCTTGCTATTGAAACAGGGGTCATAAATCACCTCCCTGCTCACGAGAAGTTAGGCCTAGGCTCAGTTCAGAAGGATGCCAACCAAAAATAAACTAGTATTTAAAAAAGCATTTTCAATCTCTCACCAACCTTGCAACAAAATTCCCTAACAGGTCTGGCATACTGCAGCTTTTGTAAGACAATTCTGAGCAACATGAGGGGGAACAAAGTAAGTCCAAGCATGGAAGAGTGAGGATAAATCTCAGCTGTTTCTTAGGAGAGGAATGTGTGAGAGGGCTTGGTGGGACATCCCAAAGGAAGAGGTGAAACTCAGTTGCCTGGAGACAATCAGGTCTTTGCAGGTACAGCACCTGAGCAGCACTGCTTTTTCTCTGGGCCACAGAAGGTGGTGAACTCCAGCCAGATTGCTGGGAATTTTGCCCAAATATCATGACAAAGTCCTGTGTCACTGACAGGATTTCCTCCACTTACCATTCATTTGCTAAGGACAAGTCTGGCTGGAGCAGGTCGTGCAAGCCTGAAAGCAGAGAGTACAATGAGTATTCAGTGAGGAAGCAGACAGACACCTGCAGGCTCTGAAGGAGAAGGAGAATTTGGAGGGGCTGCCTTGTCCCTTTCAGGTGAGCCTACCTTCTTCCACTGAAGTGTTCCCCAGCAGAATGTACTCCCCATGCCCCCTGGACAGCACAACACCCAGGCTGCAGGCAAGAAGGAAAACAAGGGCTTGTCAGCAAGGACAGGTGTCATTCCTAAATGTGACGCTGCATTCCCTGCAGTTACAACCCTCAAAGACTCCCTCCACAGCCATGAAAGGAAAGAACATCATCGGAAGAGGATTAAGTGAGATCCGATTTCAGCACAGGGTGCTAAGGAACCTGTCTATAGAACTGTGAGGCATTGCTGGGGACAATTTTTTGGCAAACATTGTAGGTTGAGGTCAACGAGAACATTTCTCAAACCTGTGCCAGTTTCAAAGCAGTTCAGCTGGGGGAAAAAAAACCTAACACTTTCCCCCTGCCCCCCCTTTGCTATTTGTTGTTTTGTAATTTTCAGTGTACAGCAGTGTTGGGTTTTTTTTAAAGCCAAACACCAGAACATAAACCTTATTCAGTGGAAATGAAAATTTAAGCTGTCTCATTTCTCTGAAATGAAACAACATGCTTTACCTAAGGCACAGCTTTCAGACTCTGAATTTCAGGTAAATCATATTATTCTTTTTGAACTGACCCCAACTAATATTTTAATGGCAACAGGAACAAAGAAGTCAGTTATTCCCACTGCTCTACTCATGACTTGTAGCAAGATTTACAAAGAGAAGGGAGAGATCTGATGTCCCTGATCAGAGTTCTGATACACTGTGCTGGTGCCACACGAGTCCTTGCTCACCTGAAGGGTGTGCCACTGATGTCCGTGAAGAAATAATCATTGGTGAGGAAGAGAACTCGTTTCTGAAAAAGGAGAATGAGTAAGAGAGACTATCCACAGACCAAGGGAAAAGTGGTGATGAGGACCTGGGATACGTCCCCAGGGCTGAGCAAAGCCAACACCTCACACCCTGCTAGGGCTGGCTGCAGGCAGGGGTGAATGTGCAGTATTCAGCATATCCAGCACCTTGAGGCTCTCAGGATCCAGGCAGCCACTCTATCTTTCCAATAAAGGCTTCAGATAAACCCTTCTTTGTTCCAGGGCTCCTGCACCGGCTGCAGGAAGGGGTGGGGGGAAGCTGCCCTCCCTCTCACCCCCTCCCAGCACACTGCTGGGGCCCTGCTGCTCTTCTGCTAGACACAGCAACCTCCACAGCTTTACACATCATCATCATCATCGTCATCCTCTCCAGCAGGAGGGGGGGCTCAGGGGCAGATAGGGAGGAGGGGTGGAGTTGAAGGAGAGGCAGAATGGCAAACCTCTGTGTGGGTGAGCAGCCAGGGCCAAGTCTCCCCACTCCTGTGGGAAATGCTGATATTCCTGACATTTGCTTTCATGCCAAAGTGGGACAAAACATTAGCATATTCCAATTTGGTTAAAAAAATCAGTAAAAAAAGATTTACATTTTCAATTTGGAAAAAAGTGCCTTTTCAAATCCAAGCCGTTTTGATTCTCATTCAAGTATTTTTTTCAGACTGACATTTCAACTGAAGACATTTCAGATTATTGAAAGCTGCTTCAGAACTTCATCTGTTTGCCAGACTGGCCTTTTCCTGTAGGAAAGTGTTGATTTCAGTGGAACGCTTTTCCTAAGGAGAAAAGTTTCTGGAAAGTTTCTATCCGAGCCTTATGCCAGTATATGAACCCTAATACGTTTAAAATCCTAGACCCAGTCTGAGAACGAGGTGAGAGGATGTGTGTGGGAGACAGGGAAGTGAGCACAGAAAACTCAGTGTTCCCCCGGGGAAGTCGTGCCTGCTCTGACCTGCTGGAGCTGTGCAGCCCTGGAAGGGGAGTGAGGCACAAAGGGCTCCAGCTCTACAGTGTGCACCAGGTGTGTGCTCACTGGGCTGAGGGATGGGGGATGTCATTAGGTGTGACAGGGACTCAGGACATTGTTAGGGGAGGAAGTGGCAGGTGGCTGAACCCTTTTCCTCCTCTCTCTCTCCATGCATGGCAACTGTACTGCTGAACAACAGGGTCTGCTACTGTGCCAAGACCACACAGAATCACAGAGTCATCGAGGCTGGAAAAGACCTCTGAGATCACTGAGCCCATCCTTTGACCTATCACCACCTTGTCAAGCAGACCACAGCACTGAGTGCCACATCCAGTCCTTTCTTGAACGCTTCCAGGGATGGTGACGCCACCACCTCCCTGGGCAGCCCGCTCCAATTTTAACCCTTTCCATGAAGTTATTTCTCTCAGCGTGCAAGATCTTCCAAAGGCCTTTGGGATACCCCCAAAGAATATCACTTGGTGTTGTTTTCATGGCTGTGGGTGGTACAAAAAGCATTAACTCTCCCTTTTCTTGCCTGTCTGATCTGATGATGGAGGCAGGGAGGCACAGAAAAGACCTGGCCATTACTCTGAGACCCTCTTCTTTAGCAGGGCTTGTTCTGCTTGTCCTTTCCCCCCTGACCTGCCCCCCTCTTCTGGTGTGTGCCCAGCCAGCCCTGAGACAGCTGGAGGTACCACCACCACTTCCCCATGGAATGGGAGGGAAGCAGAGGCACCCTGAGGATGACCAGGCAGCACCTTGCTGCACAGTGGGCATCAAGGGCAGGGGAGCATGGGCATGCTGGCACAGGGACAGGGTGGCTGACTGCCATCCCCTGCAGTCTGGGAACATGTGGCTCTCCAGGCACCCAGGCCTGGCTATTGCCATGGCCAGAGGTTTGCCACAACTTCTACCCCTGTCCTCCCTCTCTTGCTTTCACAGTCACAGCCCTTCTGCACTCAAGCTGTAAGCAAAGGCAGCTCTGCCTCTAGAACTCCCTAACAGCTGCCTCCTGTATTTGTTCCTTATTTTTCCCTCTCTATCTCACTCTGTTCTCGATACCTTCCTGAAATCAATGTGGGGTCTCAACGTTTACGTGGCTGACAGAATAATTTCTATCCCCTTTAACTCAGGTCTTCTCTCCACAGTCTGGCTGCCTCATCCTTTTTGTTTCAAGGCTCTGTCAGCACTTTCTTTGTTTCAATGCTGCTCTGCTTCATCAGCTGGCAGAGTACAAGTGGGAATTACTAAGCTGCATTTCTGGTTTCCACTCCACATGTATTCTGATAACAGTAAAACTCAGCCTCACACTCAGCCTCAGTCCCCTGTTGTGCTTCATAAGGCTTCCAGAGCTGCAGAATGAAACAAATAATATCTCTTCACCAAGGCTACTTTTTGTTGTCTTCTTTTTCCCCTGGGCAGGGGAGGAGAAGCATGTCTTTAAAATATTGAACTAAAAAGATATGATTGGATGACTCAGAAGAAGTGTTATTGAGGGTGCACAGAGAGGTTAAGCTAGCAAAATAAGCAATCTAGACCTACAAAGAATAGATCTTGCTTTAAAGCCTTGATTACTTTTCTGACAGAATAACTAAGGTAATGGATGAAGGAAATAATGGACATGCAATATAGCTGGGTTTATATAAAGTACTAGAAACAGTACAGAAACTTCTCAGGAACTTTTATTCCAAAGAATCGGTTAAAGTGGGCTTCCATCAGATATGGAGAGAGAACTGTAAACAAAAAGGAGCAGTAAACAACCAGCCATCAAGGGAAGGGAGGAACAGACTCTGCCTTAGTAGCCCTTCTGTACAGGGATCTCTCTGTAAGACAAAATAGAGCAACATTTCTCTGCATACTGAAAGCAGTGTCTCAACAGTCCTTAAAATTAGAAAGGCTAGATGAAAAGAAGTGGGTTTCATGTGGAAAAATGGCAACTGGAAAAAAATTGCTAAGAAACACAGAAGTGAGGGTGGCAGCTCCAGAGCAGCTGTGAGAGGGAGAAAAATATCAAAGGGACAGCAGGAAGGAGACTGGGGGCTCCCTGTTCAGAAATATCCTCTTGGAGAGAAGAGCTGCTCTGTACACAGCAACAGGGAAACAGCCACAGGACTCAGCAAAGCCCTTGTGCACCAGAAATGATAGAAGAGTCAGCAGGAACAATTGTAATAGCTGGAAAGTGTGCAAATATTTCAAATGCAGATGTTGGCAATGCCCAAGAGAAGAAAAGCAAAGCCAGTGACAGGAACCTGTGAGTTTCAAACACCAAGAGTAGAGAGAAGAAATTTAGTGACAAGATCTAGCAGGACAAGCATTCAGAGGAAACAGAGAGGTGTCTTCATTAGGAAATGGCACCATTTCAGCAGTGGCTGTGACCATTTGGTTTGTTGGAATCGGTGCTGACTGTGGCTTAGCACGAGAGCAGTTCAGCCAGCTGCTAAAAAAAATGCTCTCTATAAAGGATGGAAAATTTTCCTGAAATATGGGAGACTTCTGGGCAGTGTAACTTGCAGGACTCTGGAATACTTTCTAACAGGAAATGATGAAAGCCAAAATCCTTGAGAGAGTTAAATAAACGTGAATGAAAAAGTACCAGTGAACATAAATGTACGAGATAATTTTGCACTGATTCCAAAGGAAGATGTATAACCCTGCTCTAGAGCTGGTAGGGAGTGTTCAAAAGTCTCCATTTCACTAGGACTTTTCATAAAATGTCTGCAAATATTTGCACAGAAATTTAATCCTGGACCTGGATAAAGGGAATCACATTCTGACGAAGTGAGGGACAAAGTTTTCCTGAGTGGTTTCAGGTAGGGAAAGAGAGTGACAAAATAATCTCCAGATCTCGTTCTGTGTAAGTCAGTTCAGCATAGTCTTCCCCATTCTCACTCTTGAAGATCTCTGATGCATTTCACAGCCCTACAAACCATGAGCAAGATGCTTTTTGGCTTTGCCTGGGTCAAGTAGGGAGCTGAGAGCCATTTCCAATGCCTTCCTGAGGGCAGAATACTGGTAGCTATAACGAGCACTTCTAACGATGCTCTCTCGTATGTCTTTAGCACATGCGTTATATATGTGGTGAAACAACAAAATCCTCACACTCAGCAATGCTGAACGTTAAAAACCACATCCTTTGTGGTTTTTCAGCATCCACTTCCCATCCAGCCCCCTGTGTGACCTGAACAGGAGGATAATTTCTTACCCCTTTGTCCACGGGGACCTTCACATCCATGGAGAGGTAGCCTGTTTCCCCATTGATCATAGCACTTCTCAGCTGCAGAGGTGAACAAGTTTGGTGTTAGTGTTTGCAGGCAGGGCAAACAGGAATTAACAGAGCCACCTGTCATTAGCACACAGGCACTGGCAGAAAGAATCACTGTGGGCTCCCTCTCCTCCCCAGCTCTGCCTTGCTTCTTTTACACAGCAAACCTGTTTGCAGTGATCAGAATCCTTGGATAGTCAGGCTGATAAGTGATACAGAATAGTGATAGCTTGTCCTGAAAGCTTGTTGATATGTCTTTTTAGCAAAAAGAAAGGATCTGGAATCTATGAAATTGCCAGCCCAAGTTACAGACTTCACTCTTTGGCAGCCAGAAATTCATTACCACAGTGCTTTGAGAGCCTGGAAGAGGAGAAAACCGAGAAACCCACTAACTCCCTCAAACTGAATCCAAAGCTCTTTGACATTTTTTAAACTGATTTATAAATTATAGGCTGTATTCAGCACCGCTTCTGAGGCGCAGCACAGCAACTCTTTAGCACAGCAAAGCGAGACTGTATGAGAGCAGGGTAGGCAGTGAGAAGACTACTTTATTCAATCCAGCTTCCAAAGGTAAAATGTAATTTTCACAGTGATTCCCAGCCTCTTGCAAGAAAGATCCAGGAAATTTTTCCACAAAAACAGAGGCTTTGACTTCAGGTCCAGCCTGCCAGAGCATATCAAGTCTATTGCTTCAGGCTGGATAGAAAAAAAATAGGTGGGAAGTAACTTACTCATTCACAAATTGTTTCCTTACTTCCAGAGACAGGCCTCCATTCAGGTGCTAGCCAGTCTCAACTGCATTGGCTTTACAAGGCCATGGTTTTGTTTATTATGGCTCTTTGATGTGGGTTATTTACAGACCTAGAATATGAAGCTCATGTTCCCCAAGACCCACATCTTGGAAATGAAAACACTGACTGGTACTGTTACTCCTTTTTGGCCAGGAGTGTTTGACCTTCTTCCAGAGCCCCGGCATACTCTGTGTTCTGGTCTGACAGCCTGTGGGAACTGGATCCTGTGGGTTCTGGGTTTAGAATCATAGAATATCCTGAATTGGAAACAGGGATCATCAAGTCCAACTCCTGGCCCTGCACAGAGTCACACCGTGTCCCTGAGAACGCTGTCCAAACGCTCCCGGAGCTCTGGCAGGCGGTGCTGTGACCACTGCCCTGGGGAGCCTCTTCAGTGCCCAGACACCCTCTGGGGGAAAACCTTTTCCTGATATCCAACCTAAACCTGCCCTGGCACAGCTTCAGGCCAGTCACTCGGGTCCTGTCACTGGCCACAGAGAGATTGGTGCCTGCCCCTCCTCTTAGGGAAGTTGAACCTGCAGTGAGGTGTCCCCTCAGCCTTCTCCAGCCTGAAAAGACCCAGAGACCTCAGGCACTCCTTGTATGTATTCCCCTCCAGACCCATGACCCTTCCCCTTTTCCCCCTCACTCTGAATATCTCTGTGTTGCTTTACAGGCAAGCCCAAACCCTCTCTGCTGCCTGGCTGCACCACTGTGCATCACTTGGTATTTTCCAGGCAATGCCATCTTCCCTCTCCCGGATTTCCTTTGGGCAGCTGGTTGTATCACACATCATTAGCACTTGGGCATATTTTTCCAGCCTGAATGTGCTGCTTATCAGTGTTGCTGAGATTATACTGCAACTGATGTTGAGTCTGTCACTGATCTAATACCATAGCTGCAAATCTGAGTGTTGAAATGTTGGCAGCTTTCTGCTGCAGTGGGTGTATCTTGAAAGTCTCTAGACTTGCTGAAGTCACACTGCAGATACCGCTCACGTCACTGAGTGTCTCTGCACCCTCAGTGACTGCAACCTTTCTTTCTTCTGGAAGATGCAGTGCAGCAGCACAGAATGGCTTTTATTATTCCTGCTGGTTTCATGACTTTTTTTGTCCCCTAGACAGTTTTACTCTGATTGCCTATGGACAAAACCCCACACTTGGTATCATATTTGCATTCAGGTATCAGTGTTAGTTGGTTAGATAGGAACCCACCAGGTACCAAATAAATATGAGAGTAAAGTAAATTTCTTTCACTTCCTGGATGATTATTATTTTTTTAATAGCAAACTAGGCAAAGAGGAACAGCTCTAAAAGTGGCTCCAGTGAGAGAGAAAACTACAATGGGAGCAAAGCCCTGTAAGAGAAACCTACACTAAGCTGCTGGCAACTTGCATCTTGGTGGTTCCACTGCATGTAAAACCTTGTTTTTTCTTGCTTTCCATGTTACAGCCACTTCTGCTGTGTTCCCTTTCTCAATTTGCCACTCTTCCACCTCCCAAGTTCCTTTGATGCTGCCTATCTACTTGGCCTACACTAGGGCAGTAGCTGCTTTGATCCTCTTGCTGGTCTGTTTGTCCTACCTGTTTAAGTGGATATCTATAGCATCAGATCCGTTTATCTCAGCAGTCTCCCCTGTAATCCAGAACCATGTGTCTCACAGCTAAATCTATTTTACTCTAAATTCAGTTCTTATCTCAGTAATTTAAGGATCCAGTTCCTCCTAGTTCTGAGTGAAACAAAACCAGCCACACAGGTTTTGCCCTCTCTATACTCTCATTTTATCTGAGGTCCTAGATGTGCAAAGCAGCAATGTGGCAGCTGTTAAAGATGCATGCTGTTTCTTCTTTATCACTTGTTAATAATTTTGCTCAAAAGACAGTAGAATAGGTTTGTTTTTTTTTTCTTTAAATCGTTTCCCTCTGGTCAGTTACTGCTTTCAGTGCCTCCACACCTGTGCAATAAGGTGGTTTCTGGAATTTTTTTCCCCAGGTGTCTAAGTCCTTTATCCTCTGTGCCTGTTATTAATGGTGACTGCAGGCTTTAGTCTCTTGGTGAATGTACCTCCTTGCTGCAGATCTCGTTAGCTGAGTGGCTTCAGCTGCATCTCACATGCTGCACACGTGGGTGACATCACAGGACACTCCTAAACTGCTCTGGCTTTGTATTAAGGCAGCGTTAGGGTCTTCTACACAGACTGGCTCCCTGGAGCATCCTCCAAAGCGCTTCCTTCCTCCTCCCTGAGCTTTTCCTTCTTTGTTCCACCAGAAGGAAGACTCATACTGGGCAGGAAGACAAGCACTTGGCAGGGGAGCTTTGTGCTTTGCCCTCTTGCAGACCGCCCTCTGTCTCAGTCAGAGCCAGTCAGGCACAGGAAAACAAGGGGAATGCCCACTGCTCCCCAGCACCTTCCATACAGGCACACGAAGCAGGAGAAAGAAGGTGTTACAAAAAAAAAAGGCTAAATCCACTTTCTGATACTCACTATTTCATCCTGGTCTTCCCACTCCACTTCTGAGAGATCTACGCTGTTGTAGTTCGGCTTAGGCTTCAGCTTCTTTCCTTCTTTATACTGGCATTTATTAAAAAAAAAAAAAAAAAAAAGAAAAAGAAAAAAAAAGATTCAAGTAAGCAGCTAGATAACTTCCTAAAGTAACCCTTTAGGAATCGCTGTGGAATTTGAAAAATAGGAGTGTCTCATTTATTCCCTGACCAGGAAGGCAGAGTTTGTGCAAGTGTCTTCTTGGTGCCATGCCATGTATTCCTTTACAGAGGCAGTGAGGGACTAGGGGAGTTCCAGTAGGACAGGCTGATCCAGGAGCCAGGGAGACACAGGAACACAGCTAAACTTGCAGGTAAAGCCTGTGGCCTCCTTCTTCTAAATAGATCAGCACAACACACTTGCCTGCAGGAAATCAGTTTTTTCCCTGCCTCTAAGAGTATAATCCCATTAACATTATAATACCAGCAGGAGATCTTTTCTGATGGGAGTCAGCCTTTGACTCGGCTGCCGGCAGACTTTTCACCCAGAGCTAATTGCGGGCTGTTCTGCTCATCTGCGGGACAAGGCGTGAATGGGACTGGCAGAGGCCAGTTTAGGGAGCAAAGATAAAGCAGCGCCCTTGCCTGCCTTTGCCCTGGAAACAGGGCGCGTCCCTTTCTCCCCACACCCTGAGGGGACTCCCCGTGCCTGCGGTGTCCCTGTGCAGAGCTGCCTTTTGAAGACAGCCGCTGCGACCCGCCCTGCTGGCCCTGGCTCCGGTGGTGACCATGTCGGAAATGTAAAATCCCTGCGTGCCTGGGCATCTCAGCAAGGAGGCCAGCTGGCCCTCCTGCTCCTGGGTGCCTGCACAGCACAGCTCAAAACCCCCAAAGAAACCAGAAGCAGCACTGAAAGTCACTGTTTTCAAGTCAGCAGAGGCTCTCAGAGGCACAGCTCTACATACCAAAGGACGGAGGTCTGGGTGTGAAAGGATGTAGCCGTTGTTGGTGTTCAGGAAGGCGTATCCATGGACACCCAGCTGGAGAAAGAGGCATTAGAATAATCAGTGCTTCTGCTGCAAAGACTACTCTGTAAAGGGTGCTGCTGATACCCTGGCACCACCAATATTGAGAAATATCTTCCTTTTAAAGGTATTGACCAGCAGAAAACAGAATCCATCCCAAAGCAGATATTTGCCTGCTCTGTCTGCGCTTGGAGGCACAGAAGGATGTGCAGGTTTGTGTACACCGTCCTAGAGTCTGGCTGTCATCGTGGGCAATTCCCACCCAGAGGCAGACTGAGCTCTCCACTGCAGGCACAGCAGAGCTGCCCTGGGCAATGCTGGGCCATGCTGCAAACAGCACAGAACACTGGTGACAGGTCTGTGTGCCCATCACTGCACTACAGAGCAGTGAATGAACAAGGGAGGGTGAATCTCACAGATGGCTCCCCAGGAAACCCGGTCAGCCTTCAGAGGAGCTCTGCACTGTGTTTCAGTGCTGGCAAGACCAGACCTAGCCCGGGCCAGTTGTACAAGCCTGTAGTCTTATAATGCTTTTTAAGGAATAGCATAATCCAACAAGAGCAGACACTGGCTGATCTGCCAGAGATTTCTGAGAGAGCAATTACTCAGCTCAAGCCCATATATAATGCAGGTTCCAGCTACACCCTGAGTTGCTAAAAACAGGCTGCAGATAGCCTGTGCTTGCCAAAAGAAGAGGTGTCTCAAGGAAAACAACAATGGATAAGGTTTCTATCTTCAAAAAAAAGAGCTGCAACTTTATTTTCCTATAGAGACAATCCTGGAGGGAAAACAATAGGGAAGTGAGGAGGTAAGTCATCAACAATCTGTCTGTGCATTTGGGGAATCAATTCTGTATTTCACACATCCCAGACCAAGACCTTGGGCCATCTCTATGTGAAGCAGTTTTTTGAAAAACCTTAACTCAGTGTGGCAAGAACGAAACCAAGACACCGGATCAGCAAATTTCTTTTTTGGCCTATTAAAGCTAAGATTTCCCAGCCCAGTAAAAGCACAATCATTAATACACAAGCTCCATAGTCTGGAACACTGGAACTGGTACTTTCAGAGCCCATGTGCCAGGGAATTCAAGTTGAGGATCCTAGGTTTCCAAAGTGGTCTGGAACTGGAAGAGTTTCTGAGAAGATGTGTCCTGCTGCTGATATAACGAAAACTCAATTTTTTTCCCCTTCCTTTTCTGGCACTGCTTGGACAAAAGAACAGTGACCCTCCTTAGCCCAGAAGAAAAGTTATTGTATATCTGTCCTTTGAGTGACATGGAGAAAGGAAGATGAAAAGGCATTATTCTTATACAGAGAATAATCATATGAAAATTGACCCACACCAGCCAGCTTTGCATGCTGAGTACAGGCACTCTGACACTCTCAGTTCCAGGGCTGTCTGAAGGATCATTTCCTGCAGCTGCCTGTTAATGGCCTGCCCTGCATCCATGTCTGGAAGCACCACAGAAATTCACAGCTTCTGACAGCACTTTCAGCCCTGTGAGTCTTCAGCAAGCAGTTTTTGGACAACTGCCTCCCTGGTAGTAGTTGTCTGATAGTTATTTAAGAGAAACTGAAAACTTGGCTCCAACTGCCAGATTTCATGGTGGTCCTTGGATGTGCTCGTTGTCTCCTGCTGTGCAGCCTGACTGAATAAAGGGTCACTGCATGGAATCTACAGCAGAAACCAGCCCAAGCAGTGCATCCCTGGGGGAATTTCCTATGGATGAACATTTTTTTTGTTTAAGATACATTGAACATAGAGCTAATGGAAAGTTTTTTGACTTACAGTTCTGGAGAGCAAATACTCTATCCAGGTACAGCACAAAGCGAGTGAGAGCCAACTTTCTGTACGCTGTCCTGCCAAGAAACCATCATGCTGATCTGGAGAAAGGAACCTCTAGGCATGACAGGGGAGCTGGCTCTCCATAATCCTTTCAGCCCTCAGTTTTTCTGCTAAGAATATTGACACAGAAATGAATACATCTTTTGCCAGCTGGCATGGCACCTCTTGTCCGCTGGGAACTGGATATAAAACTTTAATTCTTCTCAGGTAGGCTCTCATCTCTGAGGGATCTAGGCTGGTGACCATCAGGATGCAAAGGCTCCATGACCTTTTGCCAACCTACTGGATCACCCAGTCCTTGTTCTCCTGAAGCAGCCTAAAAGCTTGTAGTAGTGAATGATTTCATATGTGCTATATAGAAACCACACCCCATCCAACTCTTGCTTTATGCTCATAGCTTTTTCCTACAGAGCAGAGAAGTGATTTTTCAGTCGTGCCCATGGAAGTATGAGTTTGCTGTGCAAGGGAACAAATTGCATTATCTTGGTCTTACCTTGTACCGTGGAGCAAGTTTTAACAACTCCCTCAGTGGTACATCAGAGCCCACCACGCCCAGAAGAATGCCATGGGAGCGCTTTAAAACAAAGGAGAATACATTTTCAGAAGCAAAACCTGGATAGTTTTCTACCTGAAAACACATTATTGTCTCCCTGCTGGTCTCTCACATATCCCCTTTGGGCTTGTGCGAATATGTTTATTCAAAACTAATTAACATACTTCAAAAAGTCCACAGAGGTTATTCCAGTGTTTATGGAGAGGAATATTTCTACACAATACCAGTCAGTATTTGTTACTCTGATTCAGAAATAACATAAAATCACCAAAAACAAGTTTTGAGGGCAAACCCTTGCATTCAGTATACGTAAATACCAGTAAGGCCAAGAAAACAATGCAAACTAACATGAATGAGTTGGTAAACTGGGTCAGCTAAATCAAATGCCAAATATGAAATTGTTAACCTAGAAAAAAGGAGATTCCCCCCTCCATGACGCGGGGAACTGTTTGTTTAACGAGCATCTGGAGAGCATGATGGAAAAATTACACACAGACTCCCTCTGCAGTGCTATGCCAATGCAGGCTAGGGCCAGCCCTCAATTGTTTGTTGGACCTGGATGAGGAGTCTGTCCCTCACACAGCAATGGTAAGGAACCATCCTCCATTTAAAAAGAAAAATAGAAATGGTACAGGAAAAAGTGTCTAAAGGGTTTCAAGCCCCAAAGGAAATGCCCTTATCAAATAATCTAAATAATTCAACCTTTTTAATCTTATCAAGATAGACAGGTTTGACTTTATGGCAGTATAGGAGATGCTTCCCATGAGAACATACTAAAGAGTGCAGGCTTTTTAATCTACTAGAGGAAGCCATTATGACAGGAAGGTAAGGTCAGACAAATTAAAAGTGGAATTAAGCACCAGTTTTTCACAAAGAGTTAGAAACCACAATGGAGAGAGCTTGGGGCCAGATGCCTTTCTTCAATGACACTTTTACCAACACCAGGGTATTTGGCTCATCTATGTGAAATGTAAAGGTCTGCAATAAAACACAGACTGGACAAGGTAATGAGCTCTTCCAGCCTGAAATTTTAGGTAACGATCTCTTCCCGCCTGGAAATTTTAGCCTGTGAACCAGGCTCAGTTTGATGATGGAAGGGATAAACCAAGGAGAAGTATCATATTTAAGGGGTATTTTGAAGAAATGACAGACTATCATTCTGCCAGATAAATTATCACCCATGTGCCCTGCCAGAGCTCTGCTGCCTTCCCTGATGTTGGCTGGCTGTTGGTTGAGAGCCCTGTGGCTTTAGAGCCCCGCAAAGCTCGGGCACCCCCGTGCCCTGTGCTGGCACAGGGAGCTCAGCCCGCGCCGACTCACTCACCGTCTCGTTCTTCTTGCTGAACACTGGCATGGCCACGGTCGTCATGAGCAACAGGCTCTGAGCCTGCGACGCAAAGAGCTGCCACAGAGCACAGGACACAGCAGGGAGAGGGTGTCAGCAAGAGCAGGAGCCCAGCGAGCCCCCGAGAAAAGCGCCGCACCCCCGGGGACCCCAGGTGTTGAGCGCAATTGGCCGCCTCCCTGCCTCCCACGGGATGGCAGCACTTGTAAATGGTCTGTGTCCGAGAGCGTTGTGGGGTGGGTGCTTGCTTGTGTGGGGAGATGAGGATGGGATGAAGGGCAGTGAAATGTGCTGAAGCGGGAGAAACTGAAGAGCTGTTTCAATGAAGAGACAGGAACCCGTAGGAGTGGCGGCTCAGTTTATACCCACAGCACTTAGACGAGTGAAAAACCACCAACACAAGGAGCACGAGACAGAGAAAAAGCAACACAAATATCAGCAGAATCACAAACATGGTGCCATCTACACTGCAAACATATGAACACCATGGATAAAAACCACCACAGACAAATATTTAAATGACACAAATATACACAAAGCCTACTGGTGTACGCTTGTTACTCAACCATCCAAGCTCAGGAAAAAGAGACAAAGTCCTGATCCAAATAGATCATAGTGACACAGTGAGCTACCTCTATGAGAGATACAGGACATGCATATGCAATGGAATAAGAGATGCTCCCAATTCAACAGAAGAGAGATGCTCTAAAAGCACACATGAGAGGAGGTAAAACAGGAAAGTCATATGCAAAGGAGTCTCCCAAACATGCCTAGCTATCAAAAGATGCTAATCCCTTGTTGACAGTAGCATCACTCCTTCCATCTCTCACTTGGTCAAGTAGCAAGGCCAGAAATGCCCTCCTGTCCCCATTACAGAGCATGCTGGGAGCCATAGAGGAGCAAGTCAACAATCTGTAGAATCACATGATGGAGGTTTGATCTTGGTATCTTGAGGTACTTCTCTGGATGATTTTTTGTGGAAACTTCCCATTCACAGCAACACTCACACTAACACACAGCGAGCCAACTTCTCCTGCACTTACTGGACATATGGAAAGAGAGATCACGTGAATTAAGCCACTGCACAACACAGACAGCCCTACCTACTCTGAACCAACAGCACAGCACAGCTCTCCAGTACATCCAGCATTTCCTCTCCTCCTCTTGCCAGTGTAAGAGGACCCTGAGAGCTGCAGCCCCCGCCCCCTCCAGATGTACAGGCCAGCTGTGGCTGTGGAGGCTGGCACTGGCACACCAACTGGCACAAGGGAAACAGCACACTCACAAAACACAGGGTGCAGTTACCTCCTCAGACTGTGGCAGCTGGTGAGAGGCATGGATGAACACATAAATGAATGCATGAATGGAGGAATGAATCACAGACAGGAGAGGTTGGGACAGAGGAAGAGAATGGCAAGCCAAGACACGAGGCAAGAAAAGAGATGCAGAAAAATCACGTGCAGCAGCAAACAAATCCCTGTGGCTGCCTTGGGAAGCGTGACCCTATATATCAGTGCCAGGGATGGCAAGTCTGCTGATAAAATAAACTTCCTGGGTAATTAGTAGCATTTCTGGAGGTTTTGATTAGTACACTCAATGTCCCAGCCCTCATTTGGCACAGCTCATGCAGCAGAAGATATCCCTACATCCCCCTCACAGAGCCAAATGCCTTCCCACAGGGCAAGCCTGGGACAAAGCAGGGGACATTGGGAGTGCTGACACTGTCTGCCCTCTTTGCAATGTGTCCTTTGCCCCCAGGGCTGGGCTCAGGACCACTGTGGTGAGTTAGGTCCTGCTAGTTTAAGGAAGGAAAGAGTGAGCCTGCTGCCCCAGATGCAATCTGTATCTTTGAGTAGCAAGCAATCTGCAGCTACTGGGCTGGAAGAAATCAGTCTCTGTGACCCTACCCTGAGCCATGAATAATCTGCTGTGTGAATGATCCTTTAGAAGGCAACCTGCTTGCACAGAAGCACTCCTTAGGTGGCTACTGCCTGTGTGATTAGCCATGGGCCCCTCAGCCACTGCAGATCCAGATCTGAGTCTGCATACACACCTTAGCTCCAGGAGCGAGCAGAAAAGAAGCATCTGTCTCAGCAGAGCCAGAGAGCAGCAATTTCTATCAATCAACCGACTCCTGGCTTGTTTTACCCGAATTTCAGGCCTTGACTTAGGTTTTGCCTTGTGCTCAAGGTCCTTACCGCGCTGTCCATGTAGGCTTCGGTCCAGATGATGTCGTGGTCGTGGTTGATGACCATGGGCCGGCTGAGCACATGCAGGTACTCCATGACATTCTCCTGGACATCTGCCAGCGTGGAGATCTGAGTGTAGTAGCCTTCATGGAGAAACAGAGGTGTGAGTCTCCCTGCTGACTCATGTCCCCTATTTCTAAATGCGTGCAAAGCTAGAAAACTGGATGTCAAAGACTCTATCTACCCAGGAGGGTAATCTGCTCTTTGTAAAATGGGCCTTGCATCCACCAGCTTCTGTGGAAACCTAGAGTTTCAAAGCAGTGGCTCTGTCCTTCTCAAAATGCAGAAGCAACCTGCAAGATGAGTCTTGATTTAACCAGATTTGTGCAAAGCAGATGTAAAATGCTGCTTTGGGTCTCGGGAAGAACCTTCCACTAAACAGGCTGCCTTTAGTCTGGAAGGCCAAACATATTCAAGCCAATTATTTCACCAGGCTACTCACTTGCCCTGCCCTACTTTATATTAAGACCAAATTCCCACCTCCTCTTCCAGATTTTTTCCAGCACTCTTCAGCCTGCCTAGCTTTACATCCAAGGATGGTAACTACTTCCCATCTACATATGGGAAGCAGAATAAAAAGTGCAAGTTACTTATTTCCAAAGCTTTGTCCCTGCAGCTGGATCCACAGCTATCTAAAACTGCAACAAGGAGTACAGGGGAAAAATGTTTTCAAGTTACCAAAAGGTCCTTCAAACTAGCTGCTGGTTAGAAGTGCTAGCATAGAGTAATGTCATGAGGATTCTTGTGTCCTGCTCCTCACCACAGGCATTAGTTGTACTTGGCACAGGATAGAATATGCCAGAGATGGATGGAAAACTTTCCTGTCACCAGGAAAACACCTGTGAAAGGGCTCATGTCCTGATAAGCTTTGTGATGTGAAAATAGATTCAGCGTGCTCGAAAACAAAGACCACAAGAGTTATACAACGCATTGAAACACAGGAACCAAAATCAGAGAGCCTTCTGCACAGCTCAAACCTGGTGAGTGAGAACCCGAGAGCAAAGAGCACATTTTTGTTATCTGGTTATTCAGAAGAATGCATTCTGACCTTTTGTGGTGGACCAACAGTACCATGAATTCTCTGTGGCTGCTCTCCTGGCTGAATACACAAGCTGAAACCCAGGGGTTTGTTTCATTAACAAAACCTAGAAATACTATGTGTAATTCACAGTGCTAATTGAATGCTTGAGCCTTGGGCATCCCCAGCCCACAGGCATTCTACAGGCCAGCAACTCTCATGTCAACTGTTTCCAGCAGCAAACGTTCCCATGCATTTCATGGTCTGCTGGAACCACTGCTGGGGCTGGAAAACAGTTTGTACCTGGCACCCAGCTTCAGTTTTCCCTTCCTTTGCCTGTTTAAACAGGGCACTGATGTACCAAGCATCACTGGCTCC
Source organism: Notiomystis cincta (assembly GCA_013398075.1). Classification (NCBI taxonomy): domain Eukaryota; kingdom Metazoa; phylum Chordata; class Aves; order Passeriformes; family Notiomystidae; genus Notiomystis; species Notiomystis cincta. The sequence goes on from VZRX01001037.1 coordinate 23,429, forward strand.
AGAGGCCAGGTCATTCCCAAACACGGATGGCTTTTGTTCCCTTCTCTTTCTTTCTTTACTCCTGCAGACTCTGACAGTGCTAACTTGACTTTTTAACTGGCCCTAAGTGCATGGAGGTGACTCACCTACCGTGGATGGACTTACTCATTCACGTAATTTCGTGCTGGTTAGAGAGAACAGTGGGTTTGGGGTGGGATTAGCAAGCTATTTTGGTACCTCAGTGAAAACCATTTACACACAAAGAATTTGGCCAGGATACAGGGGTTAACCTGCAGACCTTGTGAAAATTGCTGTAAAATCTTTAAAGCAGCAATGTTTGTTTTATATCTCAGCCAAAAGATGTCAGGCTCTCTGACTGAGCTTTAGACAGATTGTCCAAAGCCAGCAACTGGGACATAATAAGCACAGGGACTTAGGTGGCCTGCAGCCAGCATGGATGTCAGTCATAATGTCCCTTGGCACAGGGACAGGAAAATGCAGTGGCTCAGCACAGAGGACTTGTGTTAGTTGGACATGGGCACGCTTCACGTGGGCCAGCAGGGTCTGCTTTTCCCTTAGGTTGTCTTCCAGGCCAGGGCTCGTGGGCCCCAGCAGCAGAGGGGTGCAGGGCCCCGTGGCTGCAGCCTGTGTGTGATGGAGAGCGGGCACCACGCCCTCAGAGCACCTTTGTTGTTGCAGGCGATCCACTTCACGTTGGGGGCGAAGGTGACCTCCCGTCCGATGAGGTACGTGAACACCCGCACCTGGGAACCAGGACACAAGGACAATTAGGCTGCAGGGGGCTACCAAATCCAAAGAGCTGAACTCTGGCACCCCCCTTGTCCTCTGGTGGCGAGAGCGACGGCTCTGCCTTCACACTGGGACAGGAGCCTCTCGCACCTGTTTGGTTCCTGTTTTGTGGCCTGGAACTTAATTTCCAATTGCAATAAGCCCAGAAAGCCAAGTAGCACCTGGGATCATCTGGACAACAAAGCAAAAGTGCAAACTCTGCTTGATTTTATGATAGCAGCTCCGCCAGGCACTCAGCAACCACATGCAGAGAGGTTTATAGCTCCCAGGAATCCTTCACCCCGGGGAACAGCTGGCCACATGAATCATTTAGAGAGAGCTTTACCATTTCTCTTGCCTTTGACCACCAGCAGAAGAGTCAGCCCTGAAATAAACAGTTTTAACAGCACCCTGCTCTGGTCTCTCAGTAGGCTGCTTCTCTCCCTTTGTGCATTGCTGCTAGCTGGGATGAGGTAAACAAATAAATCAGGAGGGTTTAGGATGAGCAGTGGTCTATTCCACTTTCAGAGTCAGCTCTGCTAGTGCAGCCCTGTAATCACAGACATCAGAGCAAACAGGGCTGGAAGGCAGCTAGAGAGGCTGTTTGGAGCATTCCCCTGGCCACCATAAGAACTGCTAACAGCCAAACCTTTCCCGAACAGGAACAATTATAAACAGTCCTGCATGGGATTAAAACTCATTGCAAAAGTTGGTTCTTAATTTTGAAACACTCAACTCAAGTCTTTATAATTTTATCTGGAGAAGGTTTTGATTGCCCACACCCTTAGAAAACAAAGTGTATGAAAAAGAAGAGCTCCCCTGACCTGGAGATATGCATTTGTAATCCTCTCACTTTGGAAATTGCTGCAGTGGGCTCCTGCCCGGCTGCTTTGTTTGCATTTACAGCCAGCTGCCCACGGGTATTCAGGGACTGGAATATGTGAATGCTCAGCTCTGCCTGGCTCCTGCTCTTCTGCTTCCACCACAGCAGGACAGCACCTTCCCCCTCCCTTTCTATTCATCACTTCCCAGACAAACCTTCCGATCGGGCCAGTTGTATTTTTCAAACACAGCTTCGTAATCCTCCACGGCTCCGTCGGTGATCAGCATGATGGCTTGGTTACACAAACCTCCTTGGCCAGCATCTCTGAACTACAAACAGAGAGGGAGAACACTGCTTATCCCAGCACAGGCTGCCTCTGAGAAACTGCACTCCATTTATTCACAGTGGGCCACATCCTGACTTCCACTTGCAAACCTCACACTGCTCAGAAAGGATTGTGTTTGCATGCTGCATATGAATTGTTTTATTTATACAGCCCTGCCTGGCACATGCAGACACAGGAGGCTTTGCAGAAGTAAAATAATGAGGAGAAAATAAGTGTTGTGGAGGAAGGGTGCAATTCCCTGCTGCTTTCCATCTTGCACAGTCACATTAGTTTATGCAAAACAACTATAGATTGACCATAAACACAGCAAATTCTGATTTGACAGCAGTAACTGTCACTTTTTTTGGCAGAAAATGTGAGAGGAGTGGGAAATCAGACTCATTTTTTCAGGGTGAATCCATCAATCGGCCAAAGAATAGCAAAGAAAGGCAGGAGCACATGAAAAGAAGAGAAGGCTCCTGCTATCAGAGCTGGGAAAGGTTATGGATGTGCCAGACAGAGGGGCCCTACACTGCCGTGCCAGATGACCTGTTATCTCTGCAGAAGTGGTATTTAAGGCAGAGCAGAAGTGCCCCAGGACTCTGGTACAAATGCTGACATGCTCCCAAGGGCACCTGCAGAGGTGCTGGACAGACATGCTCCCACAAGTGAGCCAGACCCTGCCTGTCCAGCAGGGAGAGCCAGCCTTGGAATGCTACCTCTCTCCTGCTCCATGTGCTTCTCATGCCCTCAGGTACCTGGCTCTGGAGAGCTGAGAGCCTTATGCAGCATCAACAGAGCTAAAACCAGCAGCAGAGGCAGCTGAGGACATCCCAGGGACAGAACTGAGCAGCCACTTGGCTGCAGCTGTCAGCTCGGTGGCACTCTGTGCTTCTCCTTGTCCTGCCCCTCACTGCTACCATGCTCTGAGCAAGGAAAAGCCTGATCCACACAGGAGGGTACAGAAAGTGATGCAGAGCTACAAAATTATGGGAAGAGGGAGAAATGACAGCAGCTCTCCTCTAACAAAGATTTCATCTCATGCTATTGCCTCTCATTAGGAGACCAGCTGAAGGGTGACTAAGGTTACATCAAACAGCAGCAGTTTTAAACTGGAGAGGATGGTTATATCTTATAAATGAGAAAAAGGTATCCAAGTGGCAAGATTAATTGCATAAAATGAAATCTCTAAATGGGAGAACAGGAGCACAGACCGTGAGTTTTTAGATGTTTTAGGGTTCAATTCACAGCTCCTTTTGGGTTTGGTAACTCTGTGTTATGACAGACAAATGCCTTTTCCAATGTGGCTGGCCCTGTGGTTCCACTGCAGATTAACATCATGACTGTGAACACCTCAAAGTCAGTTCCAAGCCCAGATTCCCCCAGTAATTTTACCACTCCTACAAATACACCTGTGATTGTGCCTTATTATGAAATTACCAGGTGCAGTGCTAATATCACCCTGAAGTCACCTTCTGCCACCATCTCTGTCATCAGTCCTGCCTCCTTCAAATTCACACAGCACCTGTGACTATACTGCAGGAAGCCTGGACTCAGCAGCTCCTGGATGAGCACAGGTACAAAACCCTCTCTGGCTGTGCTGCTGCCTGTATCACTGACCAGAACCAGGACAGATGATCAGGAGTGAGAAGGGGGCTGCAACAGGGTCATTCTAACCTGAGCTGCTCTCAGGTGAAACATCTGTGGGAAACACCCAGTCAGGATGAGGTGTTTGGACGTGCTCCTCCTCTCTTGTGCCCTCACAGCAGCGCAGTCAGAGGGGAGACAGGCGGTAAAAGCTGAGGGTGTACAACAGGAACAAGCACAGGATGCTCTTGGGAGCAAACCAAAGGAGAAAAGTAGGTGAGAGCCATATGGGATTCTGCTAAAGACCAGCAGGTAGGAAAAAACCAGAGCCTCAAGTGAGCTGTTTCTAGGACAGAGATCAACTGGGTGCAGATTAGCAGAGAGAACAGGCAGTGTGAGTGTCCCAGGGTGCAGGAGATGCTGTCAGAATGAGGCTCAGATCACAGATACACAAACCTTGTAGTTATGAAAGCAGCTTATTTCAAACTGTTGCAACTTACAACGTGTTTGTTTAGATTATTGTTAAATTAACACTTAATTAAGGTCACCCACCATTTGGTCAAACTACTTTAAGATCTCTTCATGAAGCTTACTTCAGAACTCATAATACTGAGATACTGAGAAATTAGATGTTGTATCAGAACCAGCAATCTCCTAATTATAGGAGTAGATGATATTTTCAACAGGGAAAATGAGATCATCAGTGTCATAGAAATGGAGATTAAAAAGACAGATTTAGAAAACAAACGAACAAGAGGTAATCCCTGGTTTTTAGGTCCTCTGTGACTGGCTGCAGCTGTAGCAAATGATCTGACAGCATTCACATCAAGCTCTGAGCATAATTCCCTGCTCTGACTGAAGTCTCAGGAGCAGGAAAGAAGGGGAGATGAGGAACAACATGTCCACAGAAGAGACGTCTGAAGAAACGCAGGCAAGAGCTGGGTCAGCGAAGGAGGCACAGGGCTGTGTGTTCTCCTACGTAACTTCAGTCACGTTGCCAGGACTAATAGGCATGATCTAATTAATTCAGGGTCACAGTCTCTTGTACTCCCTTGTTTGCTCACTGCCTTTCACTCTGCAGTTATAGGCTGGCACAGAGCTCCTCGAGAAGCAAGAGGAGCCATCAGCATCGCTCAGAGATGGGCAGGCACGTGTGCGGATTGTGTGCACATCTGGCCAGGGGACAGAACAGCCCCTCTTCATCTCCTCCCAGCCCATCATTATGCAGACCTGCCTCTGGAATGGCCTCCAGAACTACTGAAAATTCAAAATTGTGTCTTATGAGGAGAAAATCAGCAGTAGAGAAGAAAACGAAGCCAGTGAAGGAGAAACAAGAAAGGGCGATAAGCAAAATAGTAGGAACTGGTAAAGGGGAAATTCCAAGCTTTGCATATCCTGAAAAATATGCTGCAGAATCCAGGTCATAAAAAAACAATTTCTAAGTGTTCAGAGAAGAAGTAAGAAAGGGAGTAAAAATAATATGGTGCCAGATGATAAAAAACAGAGGGAAATGGTCAGGCAGAGACGCTTTAGAGCCTCCATACTTTATCATCAAAAGGACAATATTGTAACAGCTGTGTACCCACTGAAGTGATAAGAAACTAAGAAAAGAATTAGAGGCAGGGTCACAAAATGGTAGGGTTAAAGAAAAACTAATTGAAAGCACTTGGATAATCTGTGCTCAGCATGAAAGGAAAGAATTGCAAAGGTATAGGTGTACTACTTGCCTCATGGGCTGAGACCTGACTGGGACTACACAAGATCCCAAAGGATGAAGAGGGAATCAACAGAAGACACAGAAAAAGATGGATAAACTATCCTTAAACACCTAGCATGCTGCTAGAAAAATCAGGAATGCATGCATCTGTGAGTGTGTAAATGAAGTGCTTTCCCACACAAGTGGGACAAAAGAGGCCACAAACCTTTGTTTACTTAAATCAGCACACAGGTTCATTCTTTTTATGGCACCAGTTTGCTCAAGTAACTCAGAATTTTATGTCTCACTGAAATCCAGTCTGTTACCCTTTTTTCAATTATAGCCATTTTAGACTGACCCACTCAAAATTAACTTCAGTGTTTATGTGATTTCTGAGATCGGCAGTGAGTCAAGGCACAATTAAACCAGCTTGGTGGCAAGAGGAAACATCCAAGACGGCCTTGGAAAGCAGAACTTGGCTTTTCTTTTCCTCCACGGGGTGGGAAAAGCAACAGCTTTCAAAATGCTCGCTCTGAGTGTATCCTGAGCAAGGAGGACCCACGGACATTGGAAAGGAGAGGCAGTGTTTCCAACACAGGAGAGGAGGGTGGAGAGTGCCCAGAGAGGGATGCTGCAGAGACACAGCAGCTGGGGAGGAATTAACAATGTGACAGTGCCTGAAAAAAACACATAGCTCTTGTCTTAGGTGGTGTTAAGAGGACTACAGTGTGTAGAACAGGGGAGGCAATTATTCTGCTCTGCTTAGCACTTGATAGCTCTCAGCTGCAGCGCTCACACGCTGTAGGGAGGATGGTGCTCCAGGGCAGGCAGCCTGGAAGCAGAGCAGCAGTCAGAACAAAGAGGGGTACAAGTCCTGCAGGAGAGAAAGGGCAGAGAACGAGACACAGGCCAAGCTTGTTGGAACGGGGAAGAGAAGACAGCAGCAAGAGAGATTAAAACTTGATAAAATAAGAAAAGACCTCAAAAGACAGCACTTGGCACCTGAGAATTTAGAAGCACTTTGTAAATGTGTGCTTAAGATCATGGTTTCCCCAGGATGCATATTTTACTGAAACCACTTGGTTTGTGGCTAAAATTGAGATGGAGAGTTCAAGTGGTTTATTGAGCACGGCAGAGAGAGGCAGGGGAGTCTCTGACTGTTCTCCTGAAACTGGTCTGCAAAATGTGTCACGAATTCAAACATGCCCTGTCTCCCCCAGAAGATAATGGAGGAAAACAAAGACAGTGAGAGATTTGTGCTCCTCTTCAACCCCTTTGCCACTCATACCTCATTGAGCAGGTCTCTGCTGGGCTATTAATTCTGTGAGCAACTGAACTGAGGAAAATTACCAGGGAAATTTTGCAGCCACTCTCATTACAGCTATTATTACTGGTTGTCTGCTGTAATCAGCAAAGCCTGTTTCACCGGTGGGATGTCGCAATTTCCATTCTCTTGCCTGTGCTCCCGTGAACAATAACAGGAGGAACAGCTGAGAATGGGAATTTTGTCTGATGAGAAGGGGGTGGTCAAGGCCACCAAAGTTCCCCTTTCTCCTGCCTGTGTGACTGCAGCAGCATAGGTTTGGTTCAGGGCACACTGATGAAAACCCTTTTCCTCTGCTGTTACCGATACAGGTGGAAGAATCTCGAGGAGATGATTTCAGAGTGCCCTTAAACCACATGAGCACTGGGCAGGGGGCACCCTTTTGCCTTAAGCTGTGGCCCTTGCAGAGCCTGGGGTGCTCCAGCTGCTGATATTAAGGCACTCTGTAGATAAGCCTTATCAGGGAAGCCACAATCTCTGGGGAAGGCTGCAGCAGGACAACAGGAATGTTTCCACACTTCCATGCATGCAGCTTCTGGAGCTGGAGACAATGTCTGTCCCTTCTGAATGCCACCAGAAATCCTGGCATGAAGGTGCAAAGTGACTTGCAAGAGGTCCTGCTGCACGTGCAGCTGTCCCACAGCTGGCTGGTGACACAGCTCCCAGCTGATGGCCCTGGTGGCCTTGGACTGAGGTCCCACTGCACTGGATGGCACATGATCCTAGTCCCTGCTGCAGAGAGCTGAAATCTGGGCAAGGGAGGCTGGCTGGAAGAGACAGGGAGCCCCACTGCACACATTGCTTTGGTAACAAACACACTGTTTTAAGGACAGCCATTTCCAAGGCACAGGAGAGCACCTTTCCTCATCTGCAGGTGCCCAAATGCCTGAGCCAAGATGCCTTGTCCTCAGATCCAAGGTGACACCAAAAGGCATGAGGGAAGCAGCACTTCACCTTGTGAATGAGTTACAGCAGAAGGTTTTGTCACCACTGGGTGCTGCACTGTCCAAGAGCAATCTCAGAGCTGTTTTGAGCTCATTAAGCAAGAGAGAATCAACAAGAATCAAGATAAGTGATGACTACTAAAATTGTTGACTGCATTTTTAATGCTAAACAGAGAGAAAAAAATAAATTCTTTACCCACAAAGGAGTTTCTTTTCTATTACTGCAGTGGAATCCACTGGGGTGCCTGGGCAACACTCTCCCCCTGGAGGTATTTTTGGTTCAGCTATGCCAACAGAGGACATATTTTGTCTCAGTTTTTAAGGCCCCTTCCAACCCAAGCCTTTCTATGATCCATGGGCACCTTTAGGTCAACCCTGCTATAGACAGTGCCACGAGGGGATGGGGGAATTCAGCTGGTTCTTGGTCCTTTCTCTTGTTACCATTCCTTAAGAAACAGAATTTAATGGTATGTTTACCTCCAGGCTACTGAATTTCCTATTCATATGAGGCAATGAATCATTTATGGTTCTTATCATGTCCTCTTATCAGAGGGCATGATCAGAGTGATTAATTCTCCTGTACCTGTGATTTCTTTCCCAAGCACTGACACTCAGCAAAGTGACATTGAAATAAATCTGAAGAATAATCTTTCATGTCTTCATTATCATCTACTGCTCACTAATAACATTACTTGCAACCAGAATCGTGGCCCTCAGCTGATCAGTTCTATTTTACTGCCACCATCTGCAAAGCTGTCTGGGGCTCATTAAGAAAACTCATGAGGCCTCAGCCTTGCTGGCTTCTGATCCTTCCTGGGCAGGGACTGGTGGCCATGGACATTGTGCACAAACCACCAACACTTCCCGTGAGATGGGTGAGCCCTGCACGCTGCTTGTCCCAAATTTGCACGCCACTTGTCCCAAATTTGGGATCCATGAGATTGTTCTATGCCCCCTCCCTGCTGCAGCACCATGAGGGATGTGCTGTCACTGCTGGAGAGGAAGGTAGGGGTGGGCAGAGACACTCGTGGCCCACACAGGCATCAGCACCAACTCTTACCTCTCTCAGGATTTTGAAGGACTCTGTCAAAGCTTTGCTCACAGTCCCCACTCCTTTTGCCTGCAATTCCTCCACCAGCTGCTTGAAGTGCTGGCAAGAAGAGAGCAAAAAAGCCAGGAATGAGTTGCAGGCAGGGTGTTCTCTTTGACCAGGGGAGGAAAGAGTAGCCTAGAAAAGGCTGTGTGCCCGTGCAGCTACGCAGGACTGCGTTTCTCAGTCTCTGGACTGTGAACCACTGATGATCCATGTTAGATCACGGAAAACTACTGGAAATCTGACTTTCCCTTATCTGCTCCTTCAGGAAAAAAACCTCCTGTGCACTCAAAAGCAAGAGGGTGGGGGAAAAGAAAAAATCTGCATGCTTGTCTATGACCCTTGAGGCACTGATGTGCTTAAATTAAACAAGATGGTGTCTAGAAGGTTTGGGAATCCTTTGGGAAACCCTGAAAAAGACACCACCCTCTGGAGGCATACTCTGTGACCCAGGGCTAAGCTGGACAAGAAATCTGGTTGTTGAAGGCATGGAGGGATGTAGTGATACAAACTAAAAAAAAAATGAAAAAGGAAGGGGAAAAATAAAACAGGGAGAGAAGCTAAAAATACCAGTCAGCCCAGAGGGTGGTGGAGCAGCTGGACACAGGCTGGCCACCTCAGGGCTGCTGAACCCTCCTGGATCAGAGCAGCAAAACCCCTCCTCAGAGGAGGCTTGCTGCCAGCCCACCCTGATGAAGGATCAGGTCAGGCTGAGAACATATTCAGCAGGAAATGACTGATTATTCTCATTTCTGAGGGCTGAGGATGTGGGGTTTCAAAGGCAGAGCCCTTTTGCCCTCTGCAGACAGTTTTTATAGGGCAGTCTGGGCAAGGTCTGCTCGTGGTGCAGCAGTGGGGGCACAGGGAAGCTGTTGCTGCTGCTCTCCCCCCCCAGCTGCCCCCCTGTTACAGCAGCTTGGTGTGAGCCACAGGGACAGCACACACCCCTGAACTGGTACTGGCTTCCAAAATGCAAACCCTGCTCCTTGTCCCTGGAGTTTCATCTTAACCCCGTGCTCTTCTTACATGAAGACAGCTACCTGAGTTACACTGACTGGTACTCACCTCTCTGTTATCTCTGTCTGCTTGGACCAGGATACCCTTAAAACAGGGCTCAACAAAATGGACATAATCATTGTACTGCAAAGAGAAAATGAAAGGAAAGTGGTTGTCACGGGAGAAAACTCTCAAAAAATGGGTTCATGTCCTCGCCGGATGTTCAGAAAACAGTGTAGAGAATTATGCCACTTGATATTGACATCCCTTAATTGTTTATAGCAATCATGGCAAATGAGGATTTTGATGAATCCTCTGTTTTTTTGAATAACACATTCATTTTGGTGTTTTGCTGAGTTCTAGTTGAGCATATCCACACATACAAAGTTACTTTTTTTTTTCCCACTCACCCTATAAAGTTTTTATCCACACTTTATGAACTCATATCCCTGGCCTTGCTTCTACCACTTTTTGCACATAGTTTTGACTTCTGGAGACTTTGTGAGTCCCCAGCCACCAGCTGAACCCTGCAACCTGAAGTTTGAAGGCTCTGGTGCACGGCTGAACAATAACAGAGCAGGTTAGCAGATATCCACTGGACTGGGATAATTAGGGGAGTGGCTGATTCCAGCCTGCTACATGTGAGGTAAAGCTTGGTAATGCCCCTGTGACCCTTCTCCTGCAGGGTTCAGAAGAGTGTGATTCCTAAGGGGCCACTGATGCTCAGCTGATCAATAGGAGCTTAGGTCAGGCTGTAAAGTCTCTGAGCCTGTAGGTTCTCGGTGTGAGTGCAGTAAAGGAATATATATCCATAAACCCCATGGTATTTCTGGGACTGTTTTGGAAGAACAGATGATATTTCAAACTCCTTAATGACTCCCCTCCATTTTTCTGCCAACGCTGTTCACTCTTCCATCTGTCCAGCCATATAAAGACAGAATTGTTGCCACTGGAGTTTCTAATTAGCTAACATAAGAAGCTATCAACAAAAAGTAGAATTTATATCTCAGTGGCTGAGCCCTGGTAAGCCATCATAGAAAGGAGCCTGGGGAAAGAGATGGTGTCTGAATAAGCTTTGAAAATTAGAAGGCAAGTTGCCTTTAACATGGCACCAACCTTAGCATGAATCACAGAAAGAAGTTTACTTTCTGTGGTCAGTGGTGCTGGTTCTCTGTGGGTAACCAGCCCATCCTCACCCTGCCAGGGCTTAAAAAGGAAGAGAGTAACACTGAGCCTTCCTGACCCAGCTGATCGAGTCAGAACTGTGAGGGCAGCCTTGCAAGGAGGCTGATGCACAAAAAAGGCACATGGAGGAAGTTTGCTAGCCTGGAAACGTTATCCTGAGGATTATGCTGCTGCTGGACCCAAACACAGCATTATGGCAAGCTAGGTGAATTTATTAGCTCTGGTGGCTCTTGACAGCCCTTTGTTATCTGTTGCAGTTGCATCCCTAAGTGAGCAAAAAGACGCAGCCAACATCCCCTGTGGAGACAGGGTGAAATGACCTGGCAGGCACCCTGCTGACCACACAAAGCTGGCTTCCCAAGGGTAATTTGGGTTAATCTCCCACCCAGCACAGGTCCTGTTGTGCTGAGGGGAGGAGGAGAGGGTATGAGGCATCAGGGAGACGGCTCAGCACTGGAATGGAGGCAGACATACTGCAATGATGTTGACAAAGTCATTTTCTCCCAGAGTGTCCAAAATGGTGACGATGGTGTGCTTGGCAATGGTCATCCTCAAGCCCTTCATGCTGCCACTGACGTCCACAATGATGACAATGTCCTTGGGAGAGGTGGCTGCTTGGATGTACCTGCATGAAAAGGAGCACAAGGAAGCAGGCTGAGCAGCCAGGGAGGCCATGCTGCTGTCACACGGTGCCAGCCACAGCATAACACGCACCAGGACCAGGCTGGCCCCAGCATCGAGCTTCCTGCTTTGGGAAGTGCTGAGCCTACTGCAGACACACATCCAAGAGTGACAACTGTTAAAGTCTCCTCCTTTAGCCATGCTGAGCAGCCTGAGTGAACACACCACAGTTCTGAAGCCTGAATACCCCCAGCTCCCAGCCACAGAAGTATAATTTCCATGTGGCATACATTAGATATCATAGGGAAAGCTGCTGCTGGAAGGTGCTATCACCTTTGTTTTTGTACCCCCCCACCTCTTGCAGGGGCACCACAGCACATTAAATATTGATCAGCAACTCACCAAGGTGTCACCTTGGAGAAGAGGGAGAGAGGAAGGATGAAAGGTGCTTTGGCCAAGTCTCTCCAAAACTTACCAGCCACGGTTTCTGCAGTCAAAGGAGATGACTCCGTTCTCATCTGGCAACCACTTTATTCCTGAAGGGAGCAGCAAGAGGAGCAATCAGTACACACAGGCAGGCAGGTATCTGCTCCCTGCTCCCCAGGGACCTGCACTGCAGCTGCTCCCTGCTGAGACCTGGCTGCCCCAGGGAGCACAGGAGCCTGGCCAGCCACAGCAGTGGCCGCTGCAGAAATACGAGCGGAGCTGCACGGTCTTTGCAGTTCTGAGTAAATTGTTTATTAAGTTTCTAGTCAAAAAAATGTACCTGGGCATAGTCTGTTCGAATTTGGCAATGGCATGTACTTTGAACTTTTTGTCACTTGGATGTAGTTCTCAACAACAGATTTTTTTCTCCCAGAGGGTAGTTGAGAGCAGAAAAAGCCAGCAGCAGGGACAGGTATGCATCCCAGATTCCCTGCTACAGGCTCTATTCACAGTCACCTCTGTGTCCACCTTCCCCAGCACGTGGCAGGTCACAGAATGGGGGCATGCAGCCATCTGACCAAGTGGCCACCAGGCCAAGCTGCAGCTGCAGAGCATCTCATGGGTTCCTCCAAGCACAGGACCTCCCTCTTGTGCCCTGACCTCCTGTGCCACTCACAGCTGGCCAGTGGACAACCAGTCAGGCTAGCCAGCTGCATCTGCCACGTGCAGGGAGCCTTTTGGCACCACTCAAACCCACAGGAGGGCATGAGGCAGGGAGCCCTGGCATGGTGTTTTGGGAAATTTTTGGAGGACCCCTGCCAGCAGACTCCTCTGGGGTTGCATGAGGGACGTGCCTAAGCAGCTGGTTCTAATGGGAGAAAGTGGTTTATGCCTGCAGAACGCTCTCCTTCAGCCTTACCAGCCTGTGTAGGAGTATTTTGCTCACTGCATCCTGCCCTTTCCGAGGCTTTGATGCCCCCAGACCTCCCAGACCAGACTCCTCCATGGCACAGACCCTGTTCTGCAAAACCACTGTGCTGCACTGAACGAGCAAAGCCCATCTCTACTCTTTTACCTGGGTAGAGCCTGAAGAATCCAGTGGAGCTGCCAAAGTACTGCCAGGTCAGTGTGGGATCCCTCTCAAAGTTGTCCACAAAAACAGGGTTCAGGGCTTCTGACATGTAAACTCCATTAAGGATATCAGGGTCTGTGGGGGAAAGAGTGTGTAAAAGAAGGGAGGATGTCCACCAATCCTGATGGAGGAGAGGGATGGGAACAAAGGCAGCTTCAGGAGGCACGGAATCTTGTCCAAAGCTTTTACATTGATGCATCCTATTCCCTGCCTATTCAGTGAATCCTGGGGGCCAGGCCACCACTGGCCACTGCAGGTGATCTCAGCTTGGTCAGACACTATTAACTCCATTCCTCTTTCCAGCCTTGTCCGCCCTTGAGCACTACATCTGGTTGGAATAATGCTCTCAGAGACCCAGGGAGGCCATCACAGTGCTGAGCACAGCTGGCACACCCTACAGGCAGGGCTCAGCTGCTGCCTGACAGGGGACATGTGGCTGTTCAAAAGCAGCTGCCTGATGCATCACTGACAGCCTCTCTACAAAGACTGTCTAAATTTGTGCTAGGTGTAATCACCTAAGACAGAGGAGCCCTGAGATTTACACAGTTGCTTTGTCTCTCTCCTCTTCTCCTCATCAAATCTTGCTTTTCTTCTTTGTCTGCCCTTTCCTTGACAAAGCCTAGGCTGTCCTACCATGCCCCCATCTCCTCATAGTCAATAGGAAGTTGCAGATTCCAAGAACTCCTCAGAGGCAGTATATTTGGTGTCTGTGTTGACTCATTGCCTCAGGAGACCAGAGAGAGCAGCAGCAGAAACGGGGAATCATGAGAAACTGGTCATTGTAGAATTAACTGTACTAATGTCAGAAAGGATGGGGCTTTGACCTACCACTTCCTGTTTAGTCATTTTACTAAAGGCAGTTTTGGTCAAAATGAGGAAAAAACTGAATTGTGACTCCCCAGGGACGAGGCCAAAGTAAGTTCTGCAGGAAGGTAGAGGCAGAAATGCTGCGGAGAGCCAGGCTTGGTGCTGCTTGCAAGAGGGGGAGCCAGGATCCCTGGGCATGGAAACAGCTCTCCTCCTCCTCCATCTCCTGCTCATCCTGCAGCCATAGCCAGAGCAGCTGGTTGGTTCAGGGTGAGGTGGAGAGGCAAGAAATCAGCTGGCTGGGCAGCTCCTCTCTGCTGTCTGACATTTGATCACCTCTCTCCACACTGTGCTGAGGGCAGAGCCTACTTTGCACCATTCTGCCGTACCTACCCACAGCCAGCTCTGCTGGTGGCTCTGTTGTGAGCAAGATTTTAGGGTCTGGGGCTGGCAGACCAGATGGAACTGATTTTAAAATCATGGGAGAAACAGAAATCCCTCTATTGTGTCTCTAAATAACAGCAGTTGTGAGCACAGTCACCAGTGAGATTCCTGACAACTAAAGGCTCTGACAGAGCCAATCCTTCATCCAGAGTGACAATTGCCAACAAAGTCTCATCACAGTTTGTCTCCAGAGTCTTTGGCTGGGTAGAGGAGCTCCAGGGGAACACATTGCCTGCCTGAGATGGAGGCCTGTCCACCATAAGAGGCTTCCCCAGAGCAGATTGTACCCAAGCCCTGTCACAGTGACAGTACAGATGTGACTGTCCCTTGGGACAGCACCTTTCCAACTCTGCTTTTTTCTTTTTTTCCTGTCAGTTGTTATTTTTCTATTCCCATCCTTGTTCCCAGTATTCCTGCTGATAATTCCCATGCCAGCCTACCAGCAGTGAGAAAGGGGAGGTCATTACCTTTGTTGTAGACATTGGTGGGGAGCTGGATATCGCTGTAGGTTGTGTTCACCAGCAGGTTATTGAAATGCTCATTTGGCTCCAGAATGAATTCATCGCCAAGCTCCACGTAATTGTCATTTTCATCCTTCTCATTAATCAGGAGAGAGTTGTAGTAATCAAACTGTTGATGAAGACAAGGGAAAAGAGAAAGACAAAGAGAGAATAGGACATTACCAGTACTGGGGCAGGAAACACTCTTTAGAACAAAGAGGGGACATATGGAGAATCAGGACTCCAAAGAGGATCAAAATGAGCCACAAACAAGCTATTACCAACAGAAAGTCTCAAGCTGCCCACACAATGGTTTCTGGCCAGTTCCTTGTGGTCATGTACCCATATGACCAAAAGCACTGTCACATGCCAGGAGCAGAAGAGCCACTTAAGAACAGAGGGGCAGGATGGCAGCCCCCTGTGGCCCCTGAGAGGTATTCAAGGGATTAGCTGGAAAGGTAAAGTGTCTTACTGGGTCTGGCTCCCAGGTTTACCAGAGGACACACCAGTGCTGACCTTACTCATCCTGTCTCTGCAGCTGTCATTTACTAAGTTAACTCCTGATGCACATCCAGCTGGGATTATCCCCTCATTCTGTCACTCCAAGTAGCAGGTACTCATCAGGAGCAAAGGATCAAGCAGAAGGTGCTCAAAGACAATGTAGTGTCCCCCCTCCCTCCCGTGTGAAGGTCACTGGGGATTTACCATCTACAGTCACTTCAGTGCACTCAGGGCATTCTTCATCCTTGGATAACCCATGTTTTAAAGATGTTTTTGCTGACTTTATCTGAGCCAGAGGTTACTTAAGGATTTATGTTCAAGCACCAGCAGCACTCAGAGGGTGCAAACGGAGTGTGCAAAGACAGAGTCCTGTACCTCGACTCACCACCAATGCCCCTCACTGTGAATGCACCTGACCCAACTAACATGACTAATGGGATTCTTTTAAAAAAAGGGGGGAAAAAAAAAGAAAAGGCAAGATGAAATTAGTAACTAGCTTGATTTCAAGGAGTGTTTTCATCCCCAGCCTTTCCCAGCACTGAGACATGTGCTTGCAGGGGTAGCCTGTCCTGCTAAGCTGTGTGTGCTTGTGCCATGGACAGAGGACTTCCTTCCACAGCCTTTTCAGTCCACCTCTCCTCAACAGCAATAATCCCATAGCTTGGCCACAACAAACCATTATTAACAGAAAGCCAATTATCCAAATTGCTTGGACAGCACCAAACTACCACTTTAAGGGAAGTCCTGACAAGTGGGTGTCTGTCTGGTACAGAAAAGATGATGGGAGCTGTTAAGAGACATGGTGAGAAACTCAGTTCATTTGGATTAACGGCTTGCTGTGGGTATTTGTAACAGCAACCTCCTCATTGTTCATTCACACTCAATTTTTAGCTCATTTTCCAGTCAAGTAACTCACAAAGTGCCAGCTAATCTGCACTAAAACGTCACAGAACACAGAGTTGGCTGTGCAGCAAAAGTAATGCCAATAACATCACACAGCCCAACGTCTTCCCAAATCCTTCCCCTCCCAGAGCCAAAGGGGCAAATCTGCTTGGTGTTAGCAGGTTTGGGATGTGCCAAGGATGTCTCTTGCTTGCAGTGGTCTCTGGACAAGGCGATTCCTGCCCTGCCCAGGAACCTGAGGCGGGTGGGTTCCTGGCCATTCTTTGGCTGCCCTGAGGATAAACTCACCTCCAGCGAGTTGTTGTACTCGTGGTTCAGATCTGCATCTTCTGCTGCTTCCACCAACCTCTAAAGCAAGCACACAGAAAGGAAGGTGAGTGGGTGCTGTGGCAAAGCCTTCCAGAAGTTTTTCCAGCTGTATCAGCGGCCGCCTCCTTCACCACGACCAAGTCTGGGGTTATAAACTTCCCTGTTTCCCTCCTTTCCTGCTGACCTGCAGTTCTGTACTGCAGTTTTACAGCTTGGAAGGTTAAAATTTGCAGCTATTTATTGCCAAGTGTATTCACACCTACTTACTCCAGAGTCCCTGCTAAACCCCTGAGCAATTTTAGATATCACAGGACATATACAAACAGAAACAGGTCCATTTAGAGAAACGACAGACAGATTTAATTTCATTTTCCATGAACCCTTCCAAAAAGCCATGGGAAAGGCATTTCAGCCCCAGCTTGATGTCAGTATCTCATCAAAGGAAAAGGCCTTGTGGGAGCCTCAGTCTGGTATTGTTACTGAGACAAAGACCATGACTGGATTTCGTAAAGGGCTCAGCGATGCTGTGGCCATTTATAAGCTCTTACCATTTATGGAAGGCAATAAAACCAGCCAGTTTTCTCCAGTATGGTGCTGCAGGGCACTAATTCTCAATTGGTACAGACTGAGAAGGGATCCAGCTGAACACGGACGTGTTTTCAGGGTTGCACAATCAGCAACAGTCTCAGCAAAACTACGCTCTGCTCCTTCACAAAGGATAAGGCAATCCAAACACTGGAAAAGTCTGGCTAAGAATTTAACGTTATGGGCCAAAGCTCTGGGACTAAATATGCCCACATTTCACTTGGAGATTCAAATGATGTGTTTCTGGATGACTTTTCCACATTAGAAACCTTAAACAGTCAAGGCTCTGTGACTACAGCAATATGCTTTTCATAGTAGGTAAATACACGGGAATATGATAAAATCCTTAGCTGCAGGAAGTAAGAGGGGCCAGAACGATTACTCGCTCTGATCTCCTGCACAGCAACAGCTACAGAGCCCTTGCCACCTCCTCCACACTTCCCCATGTACACAGCTGGGAATCCAAGCACCTTCCTTGCAGCTTGTGTTCAGGAGGTGCAGAAATTCCCCTTGAGCCACACACACAGCTGAAACAAGCCCCTAGTCTTTGGAGTGTATTGTGGAAGGACAAACTTGATTTTTCACTTTTGAGAGGTTCTCTTCCCCCCACCTCTATAAAACAGCTTGCCTCCTGAAAGAGTGCTCGTTCCCTCATATTTATTCCTAGACTTTGTTTTTATCTTATTTTCTAATTTGAGCGGAGAGAGAAGCCAGCATCCCCTTGTCTGAACACCCACACCCTCCCACCAGTGTCTGCTTAAAGCTCAGAGCGAGCAGCCAGCTGCACCAGCCAGGCTCCTGCTCGGGCAGGGAAGTCCTCAGGCAACCCCTGCGCCCACTTACTCCTGGGGCAGGCAGGAGGCTGTGCCTGCTGGCCCAGGCTGGCAGGACACAAATTCCTCCCCAAAGCCCCAGTGGCCATACCTCCACAGCTTCCACCTTCCTGCGGAGCATGCTCTCCATCTGCTCTGAGAACTTCTTCACCAGCTCCAAGCCATCCACCTCCTTGATTTTCAGAGTTGGCTCCACATCTTTGTACTTCTACCCAAGGGAAAGGAGAAAACCCTGCTGAGCAGGAGGTTCTTATGGAGAGGGATGTATCTCTTACTGCTAGCTGAGTATTGTCTTTGGTGAAGGAGGATGTGTTGAATCAACTGCTCTGATTTTATCACCCAATTCCACCTTTGCCTTCCCCCTTTTTCTACTCCGTAATTCGGGGTGTGCAGATCAGTGGCCATAACTCAAAGAACTTTGACAAGTAAAAACAACTGATCCACTTGAGAGCTTGTGGCTGTTGAAAGCAGCAATGCACCTGAGGCTATTAGTACCAACTTTTAAAAACCTAAACCATGCACTGTGATGCCATCCATGACAGCACTGTACACACCATGCACCTCCAGCCTACTTAAGGCAGAGGGAAGAGCAAAGAGCTGTCATGGTACCTCTTCCTATGTCACACATGCTCTGAGGACTGGCAGAGAGATGTCCTGGCAGTGCTGTCCTGCCCCAGTGCCACCACATCTGTGAGGGAACTTGCCAGGCCTCCAGCAAGAAGGGTCTGCTCAGTGCTTGCATGGGAAGACTGCCAAGGAAAGCTGAGACAGGTATGATGCTACCTACTGGGCACCCAGGAGCATAATTTAGGCCAAGAGCACCACAGAGGCAAAGCACACAAACCAGGAATTACAAGCATGGCTACTTGGTTCTGCCTCCATGGGGAGAGATGCTGTGATGAGGAAGATCTAGATCTGACAGCTTTAGAGATAACCAGTTTATTCTCACCATGTTTCATACAACCTAGGAATTTAAACCCAAGAGTACATCTAAACTGTGCAACCATAATCTGCCTCCTTAAATCTGCCCTTTTAAGACTGGATACAAAGGCCTTTATTTCTCCTTTCCAAAAAAGTCCCACAGCTAACAGAGATAGCCAGAAAGAAAGAGTAGAGAAACCTGAGAAAGGACACAAGATGATTAATTTATTTCAGAAACGACAGAGCCTGATCTCCTGAGCGATGTGAAAACACAAAGGCAACAAATTGCAATTCTCTGGTCCCTCATCATCAGTTTTGTCTGCACTGTGTACAGCCCACCTCCATCTTCACCTTGTGTTAGCATCACAGCACCAACCTCAGCCAGGGCTGGGCTCCTTGTGCTGGGAAAAAAAATGAGGTGGTGAAAGCGGCAAGGAGATGGCTCCAGTGACACTTTTGAATCAGAGGGAAGCAGCAGGGAAAGGACTTTGCATGTCCTTAGGGTGAGCCAGTGGAGCTCCTTTTGTTCAACAGTCTCCTTGACCATCCAGGAGAGTGGCTGAGCTTGGGCAGAGGAAGAAATGCCCTGAGGATGGGGCAGGCTGAGGAGGTCAGACAGAAATAGCAGCAGCATCCGGCCTGCAGCGGGCCTGGCAGGGAGGCCGCTCGCTCTGTCTGGTGTGATTAACAGCAAGGGTTTTACTGGATTAAAAACGCCAGGCCTCGCGCCCCTCTGCTGGGGCTGGGGAGCTGGAACAGGCAGGCAGGGGAAGGAGGAGGGGTTGAGCAGGAAGGATGGGGTAACCACGGTGCCAAAAGAGGAGTGTGCAGCCAGAAGCCCCCGACCACCGTCCCTGGCTGGTGACAAGAGCGCAGCACATGCCCAGCTGGTGCCTGTCCCTTTAGCTCCATGTCACTGTTCCCCCAGGAGAGAAGAGATCTCTGCCAGGCTGGGCTCTAATCAGGCCCTGCTCAGGGGGAGGAGGGTAATCTCTCCTGGGAAAGCCAACCAAGGGGGGGACACGGCAGCACGGGCGAGCACGCACTCCACAAAGTGACCTGCCAGCGGTTACCTGGGGTCACAGCTTCAATTAAAACCAACAGGGCTTTTCCCTCTCACAACTAATTTGGTTTTAATGTGCTTTTGACATGCTCACAAGTAGATATTAATTGGGTAAAAGCAATCATGAGAAATCACAAGCAGTCTGCTAATAGCATCACATCTCAACCCTGAGCACTAGCTAGAGCTGGAAAGGAAAAAAAAAAAGGCCAACCCAAAACACCAAAGCCCAAAAACCTTCTGCAAAGTTTCAGTTCGCTAAGGAATACACCAGGTTTGAGCTCAAATCCTATTTGAGCTTTTTTCCTACAAATGAACCATCAAACTACTGGATGCCTGCTTTCCTGCCACTGAAATCTCTGGCTATTGACAACTGTTCACTCCAAGATTTTCAAATGGTGGGCAATGGAGCTGTGATTTCAATCCTGTCCCCAGACACCACTGCTGAAAGTCAGCTCAGGTGCTTGTAGCTGGCCAAGATTATCCTGTACAACCTGTGCTTAGGGTTCAGGCTATCAGATCTTTATAAGTTACAGAACAGGAAATCAAGCTTGGGAGAACTGAAAGGATCTGATGTTGACAAGAGGCCAAAAAGTTACCTCAGCTCTAACAGAAAATCTTTTCCTATTCATCTAGCACTTTAGCATTCCCTTAAAACAGTAGGGGCAGTTCATTAAGATTCCCCTTCTGCAGTGATGCGGGTGGTGATTTAAAAGTAGAATATCCAGAATTCAGTATCCTAAGTTTTATCTGCAAAGAGAGATATGTCACCAAATATATATTCTTGTTCCCACCTCCATAAAATTCAGCCTATTGAAGTACACAGTGCTGCATTACTCACTGCTAGTGGAACTAAATTAAGAGTGTGAAAGACATTCCTTTCATCCTCACCCAGGAAAACGTCTTGACTGAACTTCTCAAGTTTGTCTGTTCTTTGCCATGTTTTTTGGGCTTTCTAATAACTGTAGGGCAAAAGCTCTAATGCAGGGCAAAAGCCTGCCCTTGGGGATTCAAGTGATGTCTGTCAGTTCACCAGGTCTCTGGGAATGACAAAGCCTGGTGGAAAATCAACCACCTGGGTTTGCAACATGACATTAAGGTTCTTCTGGAGGAAACAAACAAAAAGCCCAAAGAAAACCAAGCAAACTCAAAACCATGAAAGAAAAATTTATGTAAGTATTAAAGACAAGGTTTACATGCAAAGCACTTGGTAACTGGAAAATTATGAGTCTCAAAGTAACAGTAAGTTGGTTACTTCAAGACTATTAGGCACAAGGGAGACATGAAATAAGATAGAAAGTGAGATAACAGCACCTGCTGCATTTCCTCAGAGACAAAATGCCTGTTGACTTAGACAAGCACTGAGAAAAGAATCACTTGGACCTCTGCACTGTGCTCCCCATCCTCCTCCTGGTCTGGGCACACCCATGCATGCAAGGAAATATTTGATGTGAAGAACATGTAATAGCCTAAAAAGGAAAAAGGTGCCTGGGGAGCAGGCAAATGCACATGTTTGATTTCCAGACTTGGGTGTGCTTGGCTCCTCAGGCCTGACACAATCTGTGCCAATGAGATGTACTACAAAAAGATGTTTGGGGTCTGCCAGGGCACATGAAGATGTTACCAAATGGTAAAAGAAATCTGTCTGCATGTGTTTGTAGTGCTGCAGGTTCCAGGGATACAGTGGGAGCCCCCTGGGATGGCCTCTGCTTTAGGATGAGGAATTGTGAGAAGGTGCCTGACCTACCTAAAGAAATGGAGGCTGAAAGAAGGACTGCAGTGATTGCTGGCTAGTTCTCCCCTATTTCTTCATTTCCCAGGGAAATAGGAGATAAAAATCTCAAGAAGTGGGGTTGAAAGATAAACTTGCTGCTTAAACTGCTCAAGTGAAGTTAGGGCAGGGCACAATGCAACACAATATGAATTTAGGAGTTAATTCTTTGCCTGAGAGTTTACACAGCAAGGCTGGATCAAGCTCATCTGTACCCCCACCAAAGGGACATTTTCCTTCTGAGTCACAGGTGACACTGTGTCCAGCTCAGGGGTGTCCAGAGACTTCACCCAGGCCTCAACACAGGCCAGAGCAAATCAAACACCTCTCCCCTTTCAAGGACAAAACTGTGTATGAGGACTGGGCAGGTAAGTGATATTATTTCATAAGGCTGTCAGACCATTAGGAAAATAAACCATCAAAACTGCTAAAAGCCAATTTTTGCCTGCATCTACATCCTGCTGCCTCCTGGTTAGTGCATGAAGTACCTTTGCCAGTGCTGACAGCTTTTTACTGCACAGTGACTCTTTCCTCCCAAGAAGAGCTGATGATCAGCATAGACCTTGGTGATGGATGCTGAAAGCCTGTCTTGGTCAAACCTAGCCAAGTCAGGGCTGCAGGGTATGATCCCTTACTCCAGGCAAAAAGCTGCATTCTGGGGCCAGGCACACAGGGCTTAGCAGCAAGGCAAGGAAAACGATACCCAAATCCTCTGGTTTGCACTGGGGTGTGGGTGTAACTGCTAACATGAGGGCAGATATCAGGGCACCTGGAGAATCAGAGAAAAAAGAACATGATGGCCACAAAGTGGAGTCTGCATTCCTTTGGATGCAGCCAGCAGCAACCAGTCTCCCCAGGCAGCCCTCAGGAGGTGCAGGGCAGAGATCCCCAAGTCTGAAAGAAGAGCAGCCATTCACCAGGGACTTAAGGAAGCCTCTCTACAGCTGCAAAAGGGACCCTCTGTTTAAAGCCCCTGGAGGCTGGTAGAGAGTGTACTGCAATAGTATAGTGCAAGCCAAGCAGAGTTCTGAGCCTCTGGCTTCCAGGGCACCTGCCTGAAGCAGCCTCTGAAGGCTAAAATTCAAAAAATTGAAAAGCAACTGGCTGAATACAGATGAGAAAGCAAAGACAAATTAATGTCAGCTAGAGAGATGCAGGGGGGATGATGGGGTGATGATGAGCAGGTGAGTGATGAGCAGCAGAAGGACTTAGGAAAGGAGGAAGGAAGGGAGAGCAGGAAGAGATCATTGGAGGGGAAACACGAGGAGTGCTGTTAAAAAGTATTTTCAACAAAAAAATGGCACCACTGAGGTGGTGTGCAGCAATGGCTGATGAAAGCAGGGAAGGCATTAAATGGATCTCCCTCTCCAGTTCATGGAGAACAGCCACAGGGCATCTCTCTGTGCCATGGATATGGAGCTCTGTGATTTTAAAAGCCAGCTGCACACACCAGGGTCTTATTCTTTCCTCCACACTGGGGGGCACCTTGGAAGGCTACATGGGGAGGGGATACAAGGCAAAGGGAACCCTCTTGGATTTTGCCTACCTTCTGCAACAGGAGAGAGCCTGAGTACTTTGTCACAATGGAGTATAGCTCCCCACCAAAGGCATCTGCCCAGGACTTCACCCTATAGAACGGCCAAGAAAAGGAAAAATCAGTGTTAGTAATGTGAAGTCTGCAGAATTGTTTACTTCTTCAGACAGGCAAAGCTCCATCTTTCTGAGGGGCAATCCCCCTATATGTCTCTAAGCCACTCTTCCAACAATGGCAGTGTCTTGTCCCCAGACCAGCAGTAAGGCAGGAGACAGTGCTGCCCAGGACATTGGTCAGCAGGGAGAAACACTGGGGTTTGCCAGTCTCAGTCTCTGTGCCTTGAGTTGAATTTATCCCATTTAACTTTAGACATAAAATTTGGTCTTGGACAGCATCCAAGCGCCTTCTGTTGCTGGCAAAGGGAAATAAATTGCTTTCTGCAGACACCTATTTGTCTTCCCTGACAGGCCCTGGGGTGAAGGGCTACACACCCTCAAGCTGCCAAACCTGCTGCAGAGAAATAAGTGTCAGACCTTAAAGAAGGTGCCACGATTCATCCATCTCCTCCAGCAGAGCAGGGCAGAGACTGACAGCCAGCTGAATTCTCTGCTCTCACTGGTGGTGCTGCTGCTCAATAAGGGCACAGCAGATTATGCACCTTGGCATTGTAAAGCACCTTGCCATTGTGCCACCCTGGAAATGAGGGATAGCAGTCATCCCACAGGGAGAACAGATGGATGGTGAGGAGCAGCCTGAACACTGAGCCCTCCACATCAAAGTAGATGGCTCCCAAAATTGACAGAGAGCTCCATCAGAAGGCTGCTCCCTGATCCACGTGTGGCAGCTCCCTCACCAAGGATTCACTTCAGAGAGATTTATTTAATGCAAGAAATGGTCTGCTCCACTCACCAGAATACACTACTTATTTATGATGTGCAGAGCCTTACCTACAGCTTCCAGTGGATTTCTTCAAGTCCCAAGTAGGCTTTAACCCCAGGGCCTGATTTCCCAGTGCATTGCAGCACAAATAATACACTAACATAGGGATGAGCTTCGGAGGAAAGCCAGCAGAGCAATGGTGGAACAATCACAACAGCTCACTTCAGCCTAGGAAAGCCTGCTTGGACTCCCCCCTTGCACAGAGGAACACACAGGCAGTTATAGGGGATGATCTGGAGCATCCACAAAGCTTCAGCTCTGCACCTCTCTCCACTGCTATAAAAAAAGCATGAGAGAGTGGGTGCCTTTTTAAATCAATCCTTAATTGGCAATGAGGCATTCATATTTAACCACTCAGTGTGAACCAGCACCAGCTGAAGTAAAGTTTTTTTTTTTTTTTTTGCATTGTGCTCTGCATCTTATTTTGAGAGCCAGAGCTTTTATCTCATCATTCTATCCTTAAAGAAAAAAGAATACAGGTATTTTCTAGGAGACCAGGATTTATTGGGTTATATCAGAGTTATTCTAGCAAGCCTAGAAAGAAGAGGAAACAAGAAGCAGGGATCCCATGGGATGCTTTCCTGTTTGTTGTAGTAGTTACTAATGCATTCCCTAAGATATGAGGATCTCTGGATGAACTTTTAATTTGATGCCCATCTACTGCTGCTGGACTTCTAAGTTTTATGTACAAGATGTTTTGTGCTGATATTAACTAATATTCTCCAGTGTCCTCGCCTTTTACTGTAGAAAGAGAGAACCTAAACATGAAGAGATAGTAATTTTAGCAGGGATGTTTATTTTTACCCCATTTCCCTCCTCCCACCTCTGTTTTCTGTCATGTGTGTGGCCATGTGTGTGCCCCTACTCTTTTCAGCCTTCAACATTTTTCAGCCCAGCAGGGTGGAAGAGTCTGGTAATTTCTGGTTAGTGGGTGCAGTTGAGCATCTTCTTGAAAGTTCTTGAAACTTTCAGTAACAGCAGAACTTGAATAAAAAAGGGGGTTGGGCAATTTTGGGATGTCTGCTCTGGCTCAGGGACTGCTATTCCTTCTGGTCTCAAAGCAGAGGAGCGAGGCACAAAGACAGGGGGACACAGAGAGGTCCAGAGACTGGTTGGAAAGTTAAGGAGCACCAAGGAATGAGAGGGCACAAAGGTCTCAAATCCCTGTGTTATGGGACTAAAGATTGTGTCATTAAAAATATCTGGTGGCATTTCACAGAAGTTGAAAAGCAGGAAAGTGAAAAGGCAGAAATACATTGGCATTTACATATTTAAAAGACAATTATTTGCCAGGGAAACGAGCAACCTTAGAATACTGGGAAATTAAGGTCAGCCTGCTGAACTTGAATAGGTTTCTTTAATGTTTTTAATAAACCAGCGAGAGAAAAGGTCAGTCTAAAATTCACCAGGTTGCAGAGAAATTTCCTCTAAGATCTTTGGCTCTGTCCAACTCAGGAGCAGATGCATAAAGGCAATTTAGGGCACCCTAAAGAGGCCACACCAGTCTGATCTTCACTGTCCCCCCAGCATCTCCCAGTGCTTCCATTACCCCAAGAAGAAGCCAGCCCCAGCTCCTCACCACCACGGGCAGAGCTGTGTCCAGTTGGGAAAGAAGAGGTGTTTGTGTGCTGAACTTGTGCCCCAGAAGCATCACTAGGAACTGACAGAGCAGATTTTTGCACTGCTGGAGTTAAAGCTGAGTGAGCTTTGGGATGGAGATCCAAGTGCGATGCAGCAAAGCCAGACACGGCCTGGGGAGCAGCACAGGCAGAGCTGTGCTGCTCTTGTGTCACTTCACCCTGATCAAACCCAGCTGCTGCTTGAAGGACTCTGGTTTTGTGTCCCCAAAATGTCCCCGTATAACCCATGAAACAGATCCATTTTCTGCTGATTTACTCCCTCTGGGCCTCTGGCCAATGCATTTCTCTACTGAAATTTCTTTTCAAAAGGGTGACTCTTGTGTTTTGGTTAAATTCATGAGTGGATTTGAAATACCAGGGATTAATTCAGCCCTTGGTCTGGTTTTAGTATCAGAGGAGAAAAGCTCGTTTTCTATTGTTTATTCTTCATTCTTATACAGGAATAAGTTCCAAATTGTGCAAAGTGACGTAAATTTCTTTTTCTTTTTTTTTTCAGTAGTAAAGGGCTATCACATTATAACGAAACACATCAGAAAAGGATTTGGCCAGAGATTGCCTGCCTGTAATCCCTGCTCTTGTACTGAGTGGCAAGAACAACAGAAAGGACAGGCTGGCTTCTAAATGCCACAGGCTTCAATGCTGAAGGGTATTCTTGGGCAGTATTTATGCTGGGCATGAAAAGTTGATTGGCATGGTTTGAAGTTAGCAGAAGTGGGATTTTATCTTGTGGAATAACCTCTCTGTCCTTTCTGTGAAAACCAAATCAGAAGCACTTTTGCTGGGGAAGGGCTTGATAGTGCAAGGATAAAATTGGTAGCAAAGTTTCCTGAGACCCTCCTGGAGAATGTCAGTGCAGCTCCTGGTCAGGGGGGCTGTAGTGGTGGCACATCTGCTAGGGTGTTACTGGCACTTTTTGAACAAAAAGCATTTTCCCCAAACGCAGGAAAGGGCTTAAGCTGGCCTGAGTTGATTTTTCAGACGTATCTCCTTCTGAAACTGCCGGGCAGCGGCGTCTCCTCTCCGCACCACGCCGCGGTCCCGCACCCACAGAGCGAACCCAGCGCCCCAGAAGCTGCCCCACAACAACTTTTACCAATCGCGCTGCTGATGTTTTTAATCCTTAAAGGATTTAACTCGTTTAAACCAGCTTAACAAGGTGAAGTTTTTATAAACTGGGGCTGCTGAGAGCTGTTAGGCTCCCGGGGGGCTGCCGAGGCTGGGTGCGGGCGCGGAGCCGCTCGTCACTCGGGCACGCGTGGGCGTGGGGGCACTGCAAACCCACATCCCAAAAGTGCGCCGAGATCCCCGGCATGGGCACGGCGTGCACAAACCACGGCTGGGGATGCTTTGTGTTGCAGCTCAGCTTTTCATTCCTCGGCTCCAGAGCTCTGGGAAGGGCCTCGTAGAGAGGCGGAGCAAGAACGAGCAAGACGTGCTGGGGGCCTCTTTCCTCTGTTGAGCGTGCGCTCACTAACATCCTCTGGCAGCCACGCACGTGAATAAACACTTTTTGTGTGTTACCCAGGCCTTTTTCACCCAGCGGTGATCCAGACCAATGCAAGGGACCAGAGCTGCGGAGCTGCAGACCTTGCACTGCACAGTCTGGGTCTGGTGCGTGGTCAAACACAGAACTGGCCAGTGCTGTGCATCCCTTGGGTGCTCCTGGCGTACCGAAACCCAGCAGCGTCTGCTGAAACCGCTTTGCTCAACTGGGAGCTGCCCAACCGGGGCCACTCGTGTCTGCCTCCACGGCGGGATCTCTGCGAGTAGGGGTTTACGAACGTGTCTTTAAACTGGTTTTGCCTTCTGCTGCCCAGCGCATTAAGCAGAGCATTAATAGATGTCAAAGTACTTAACTAACGCACATGAGTATCATTGCTACGCTTGACGAAAGGGAAAGAAGAGGTATTGCATTCCAGTCTAGACCCAGGCACAGAATTTGTGGCTCCCCTGTCCGTGTCCTCTGCCAGGGGCCAAGGTACGGGAATGCCACCCTCCTGCAGCGATGTGCCCCTCTGGAGGAGCCCGCCCCGCAGTGCCTCCCGATGCCAGGGAGGCTTTCCCACCCGCCTGTC
>VZRX01001037.1:53586-110250 GCA_013398075.1 Notiomystis cincta
TGGCTATGAATTAACCCATTTATTAGAGTATTTTCCAATAATCTTTTGCACATTTACAAATGGCTTGCTTAATGTAAAATGCAATGTAAAATGCAGTGTAAAATGCAGTGTAAATTGCAATGTAAAATGCAAAGCCACAGAGATCGTTAGGTTTCTCCAAGGACATGGGTGGGTGGGGGGGAACTGGCTGTCAAAGCACTGAAATAAAACCAAGGCACATGGTATAGATGGCAGCTGAGCCCCACACACCACTTGATCACTCCACCCCAGGGGGATGGGGGAGAGAATCAGAAGAGTTGGAGAGAAAACTCATGGGTTGAGGTAAAGACAGGTTAATAAGTAAAGCAAGAGGCGCTCACACAAACAAAGCAGGAAAAATGGGAATTCATTCACCCCTTCCCATGGGCAGGCAGGTGCTCAGCAGCAGCCAGGAAATTACCTTGGGAAGACAAACACCATCACTCTGAACGTCTCCCCCTTTCTCCTTCCTGCCCCTGGCTCGATATGCAGGGCAAGGTGCCACAGGGTATGGAATACCCCTTGGGCCAGTGATCCTGGCTGTGCCCCCTCACAGCTCCTCGTGCTCCCCCAGCCCACTGGCTGGTGAGGTGGGGTGAGAGGCAGAAAAGGCCTTGACTCTGTGTAAACGCTGCTCAGCAGCTTCCAAAACATCCCTGTAGTGCCATCAGTTTTCAGCACAAATCCAAAACACAGCCCCACATGAGCTGCTATAAAGAAAATTAACTGTATCTCAGCCAAAACCAGCACAGATGCAGTTTAAATGGGATAATAGAAGTGACAGAGGAAATACTGAAAAGGGAATAAAACCAGGAAACACTGAGTAGAGGTTAAATTGTACGATGAAGAGGCTGAAAGCCTGTGGTAAGGAATTAAGTAATTCCAGGAATAACTCACCTCAGGGTAGGATGGTTTTGTAATTTATTACAATATTTACTCCAGACTGAATATCTTATTGAAAGTTACAATCTTCTTCAAGCAGAAGCTGTGGGCCTGGGGGGCATATATTTCTGTTATGTTTTTAAGTCTGTGCAAAGGGTTACAAGGGAAAGTCGAAATGGTTCTTCCTGACCTTCAAATCTACAAAAGAATCAGTTTCTACACAGCAAACACTCAGGAGACAGTGCCCTCAGCACATCACATGGCTGCACAGCAGCTGCCCCAGACAGCTTGGAAGGCAACAGGCAGAACAGATCTGGGCCTATGTAATTCACCTCTCTCCAATGGCCAGAATATGCTGCCTCCTCCTGCCCCTGCATCTGGAAAAGAGGAGAGAATTGCTCTTAGAGGAGCTGGGAAGGCTGACAATGAAGGCTGCATTTGTCTGTGCTTACCAGGATTAAAAGTGAGGGGTGGCATCCAGGGTGACAGGCTTCCCCGTCTGGATACTTCAGAAGGAGAGGATAAAAATTCACATTCTGAAAAAAAAAATCTGAAATGAGATCTGAAGGCAGGAGCATCAACATTTTGGATAGCATCTTCTCTCCACTTTGCAAGGAGCCCTATAAATTGTATTTGTGAGTGGTTTTGCAGGATCTCGTCACTAACCCTGTGTGCTGTTTGCAGCTGGGACCCAGTTTAATCCAGATGGGTTCTGGCAAGAGCCCCGGTCTGGGTGTGTTTGGTAACCCCTGAAACACTGATAGAGAAGGCAATGAGAGAGCAGCATGCTGAACTGGGACCTCCAAATCCCTTTATTTGGATTTATCTCATTTACTGGATGTATCTCGCTTAACCCCTTAATGATCTAAAATTGCAAGGAAGTAAGATTGGAAGATTAAATGAAAATAGCACTGAAAACTGAAAACCCCAGGTGCCTGGAGGGCCCTTAATGGGATTAGTGTGCATCCAGTTGCTTCTGCAGAGTTCAGCCTCCACAGTGAGTGAGCACAGTTGGAGCAAGGGAAGGAGATAACAGCAGGGTCCGACTGGGGAAAAAGAAAATGAAACCTGTGAGGAAGAATGAAAGCAAATGCATAACAAGGAGTGAGAATTTAAGGCTGCAAGAGATATGAGGTGAGCAAGTGCAGCGATTTAGAGCAAAACCACGAGGCAATAAAAAACCCCAGCAGTGTGATTTTGTGCTGTAAACACAGGCAGGGGGGGATATTTACCTGCTCTATTTATTTCTGGTTTGACTAAAACCAGAGTTCAGTTTGGATTATCGTGTTATGAGAAGAAACTGGCAAATGTTACCAGCAGCAAAAGAACAAAGATCATCAAAACACTGGTTAAGAAGTGTAGTCTCCCAGTGGGATACATATGAGGAGAATGGGGAGAAATGAGAAAAGAGGAACTGTACACTGGGCACCATGGAATCATGGAATAGAATCATGGAATCACTGAGGTGGGAAAAGACCTTTAAGATCATATAATCCATTAAGCTACACTGCCAGGTCAAGCACTAAGCCATGTCCCCAAACCCCTCACCTGCACATCTTTTAAAAACCTCCAAGAGGGCTGATTAGAAAGGTGCTGAGCACGGCACAACCTCTTGAGGCGACCTCCCTCCCTCCCCGCTGGCCAACGAGGCAGGCTCTGTGTGAGCCAAGAGTCTCTTTGTTAGAAGGACAGCTGGAACAAGGCATATAGGTTAGATATTAGGAGAAACTTTTTTACAGAAAGAGTGATAAAATATTGGAATGGTCTGCCTGGGGAGGTGGTGGAGTCACCATCCCCGGACGTGTTTAAAAAGAGATTGGATGTGGCGCTCGGTGCCATGGTTTAGTTTAGTTGAGGTGTTAGGACAGAGGTTGGACTCGATGATCTTGAAGGTCTCTTCCAACCTGGTGATTCTGTGATTCTGTGTGATTCTGTGATATGGCAACAACCTTGAACACAGCCAGGAGAAGAGGTTGCAGCTTCATGGAGAAGAGGAGCAGGTGGGGTGGTTTCTCAGCTTCCTCAGGCATCAGACTCACTGAGATGCTATTTTTGTTGCCAGCAGGTTTGTTGCCTGCAGTTGGTCACCAGAGACACTTGAGAGGCACGGCACCCGTGGTGCTGCTCTGGCAGCTGGCCCAGCACTGTCTCCCAGCAGAGAGGCAGGGCTGCTCCCTCCACCCAGTGGGTGCTCTGGGTCAGTGTCTCAGGGCTCACAGCTGGGTCCTTTTTGCACCACAGATATCAGGACTAGAGACGAGGTTGGAAGACGTCAGCACGGACTGGATTTTCAATCCTGGAGACTCTGGGATCTTGCTGTGAGCCAACCACCACTTCACATCTCACAGCAAATCTTTGCTCCATCATGATCCTGAACTTAAAACATCTGGGACACAACGGCTTAAAATAACAATAATTTGCTTTGATTTCAACTAATGTAAACCAGGTCATGATGGGAATAAACTCTGTGGTCTTGTTCCCAGCAGATGCATTTATCTGAGCTCATAGCCTTGTGCCTCTCATTATCTCTTGATGGGGCTCCTTAGGTGAGTAACTGGGCACAAAATCTCCTTTCTGCCCTGGCCAAATACTCTGCTCTCTCGGCAGTGTTTGGGCTGCTGTCCAGCCGAGGGGACAGGAGGTTGATGTGAGTAGGTGTGACCATTCCTGGGCGTGGTTTGGGAAGCCGGCAGGCAGCGTTTGGCCGATACCACAGAATCCGATCTCCCGATCCCGGCACTGCCAGGGGAGGGGATCCTTGCCAGAGGCAGTGGCGGAAAAGTGCTTTTAGCCATGGTTTTACAGACTGGTCACGCAGCTCTCTTCTGATGAAGTTCCAGAGCTGTGGAGCGTTAGCACTCTCTGCAAGCCGAGTTTGCGGAGGGCAGGATTTGATGGCAGCGGGAAGGAGCTGCTCCTGCGTGAGCGCTGGTGCTGAACGCTGCGCCAGGGGAGGGGTCCCCAGCTGAGCGCTGCCCTCCCAGCCCCGTTGGTCCCACCAGGGCCTGTGCAGTCCCAGCTGCCGAGCTCCGGGAAGCTGCAGTGGAACAGGGAGATGCTGTCTGGTCTAGGACTCCGCTGGCTGCGGGAGCGGCAGCGCCTGGGGCGTGGCAAATTTGGGATGGTGGGACCCGAAAGATCTTCAGCGCTGGGTGGTGCTGGGTGAGCAGAGCCTCTGTGGGAGCCCCCTCCTCACCGCAGCCCTGGTGGAAAAATACCTCCCTCCCTTCCAGGTGTGTTTTGGGTCAAATGAGCGGCTTTGAACACCGTGTGGGTGCGGGGGGAGTGCTTCACCCGGTGTGCAGCTGTGCGCGGGAGGTTCTCGTGCCCCTGGAGAGCAGGCTGATGAGTGCCGGTGTCACAGGGACACCCCGGTGACAGTCCCCAGAGGAGGCACCCAGAGGAGGTACCGCTCTCCTGAGCCCCCCCGGAGTGTGTAGAGGAGTGCAGAGTCGCCCTGGGTGACACTGGCGTTAGGGCTACCCCGAGTGGCACGGGGACAGGCATCGCAGCCCTGCCTGCGCCTCGGGTGGCCTCAGGGCCAGTGGGCAATGGGTGAATGTGTGGCCGGCAGGGCAGCGTCAGGCGCCAGCAGGGTGACTCCGCACGTTCTGCCTGCAGACCCCTTCACCTGCCAGCCACGTGCTCTCCCTGCAGTTCCTACAGGCAGCCACCTAGGTGTCATATTAATTTTTGCCTTTTTTTCCTTCTTAGTTTTTTTTTTTTTCCACACAGCTCCGCTCTAAATTTAGACTTGTTTAAGTAC
Organism: Notiomystis cincta; assembly: GCA_013398075.1. Classification (NCBI taxonomy): domain Eukaryota; kingdom Metazoa; phylum Chordata; class Aves; order Passeriformes; family Notiomystidae; genus Notiomystis; species Notiomystis cincta. The sequence continues at coordinate 58,253 of VZRX01001037.1, forward strand.
TACGAGATGAAATGAGCATTTTTTTAAAAAAAAATTGTTTTTGCTAGTAGCGTTTTAAACCCTCGTCAGACACAGTGCTCTGAGCAGCAGGAAATTCAGGGCACAGAGGGAGACACCAAGGGAGAGCAGAATGCGCAGGAAATAAAGAGCACTGGAGCATCTTCCCACCACCTCTGAAGCCACGGCAAGAAAAAGAAGAATGAATTAAAAAAAAAAGAAAAGGAAAAGGAAAAGTAAGTGAAAGCAGATGCTCTGTTTGGGGGGAACTGTGAGCAGAATGCAGCTTTCCTAAAGCACCCAGAGTGGAAGTCAATTTTATCCTTCTCTCTCCACTATCAAAGGTTAAACCTAATCTTCTACATAATCTTCTACATTTCAAGTCCACCTGAAGGAACTCGATTAAGAGAAAGGGAAGTCCTATTTTAAAAGAGATTAAAGCCTTTTGTAATGAACTGGCTGCACTAGAACAGCGTTCCTGGGGAGGAGGCTTTGCTTCGTGGGGAGCCCCAGGAACTGTGGTGCATGGAGTGACTAAATGAATGGTGCCAGTCGTTCTGCTGATGTGTGCTGCAAAGATACTTGGCTCAGGCACGTCTGGCAGCAGCATCTCTGCTGCCAAATCCTCTGTATTAAATGCATGATGCAATGACCCTGTTCGGGGAGCACGCTGCAGATCCCTCCTCCTCTCTGCTCGCTGTGAGGACTCAGGATTTTGCAAGGTTATCAGGACAGGGCTATGTGGGCCAAATTAAAGTTGTTCCAGCCTGGCAGGGCTACAGAAAAGGAGGGTCTCTCCTCCATCTGTTCCACTGCCAGGGTCAGCAGGTGTGGAAGGCACAGAGATGAGCTACTTGCCTTTATGGTCAGATGTTCCTGGCTCACCTTTTTGCTGAAACGCTGATAAGGATTTATTAGGTTATGGTTATAGGGTATTTTGGAAATACAGTAATTCTCTGAGCTCTTGCAGGGGGAGACAGCTGAGCCTCCAGGGCCAAGGACCTTCTTCTGGCTTGGCCAGTGACCTACAGGGACAAAGCAGCAAAGCCTCAGCTTCCCTGCCCTCCCCTGATGTATTTGGATGACACTTTGGGTTTACCAGTGCTTGGGCTGAGCCCACAGGGAGGTTTCTCTGTTCCCTGGCAATAGGGGTGGGTCAGGGAGCCAGCAGAGCTGGGCTGCAGCACTCTGCAGGCCTCTCTGCAGTGATCCAGGCGCTGAACATCTGCCTGTCAGGAAAAATGGCATCAGTACAGATGAGCTGCCTCTCCCCAGCACAGTGTCTGTGGGCTCTCCATCTGTGGGCTTGCACAGCATGTACAGCACTCGTGCCTCTTCCTTGGGGAAGCTGCTGCTGCTGCCATAGCACAAATAAAGGGCACTGTCTTGGCAGAAAGATTTTTTTTTTTTAAATCTTTCAGAGGTTGAAAATCTTTGAATCTTTCCTGCTAATTTTGTTTTGTTGCTGATACTGGGTGTTCAGGCAAGACCTGTTGTAAAAATGTGTATCAGAATGTCTGGAATGTTCAGAACTCAATTAAAAATCTTAAAAGTCTTATTTTTTTTTTCCCTTCCTTTTGATTTCACAGAAGGCAGCAGCTTTGCCAAGATTCTAGGTCAAACATTACAACATTTCATGCTTTTCTCCTTTGAAAACAAGACTACTTTTTTTTTCCCCCACAAAAATCAGAGGCGATCAGTTTCAGTGTGATTAAAAGATAAAAGCTGGGCTTTGGATACATTTTACCACACATTGATGTAGGTGTAGATAAAAACAGTCCATTCTTTCATGAATATTAATGAAAACATGTTTTATGATTTTAGGCAACCATCAATTGTTATTAAAAATACCCTGACAGTTCTGAAGAAGAGAAAGAGGTGGGGGAAGGCTCTGCAAAAGGCTTTCCACATCCAATTAACACCATTTTGCAGCAGCTTGTGTTTTGCTGTGAAATTCCTCCGTGCCGAGTGTGAAAGGTGCTTCCCTGACCTCCAGTGCTCAGCGGGCTGGTAGGGAATGGTGTTCGCCCACCCAAGCGTGGCAGCGCCAGCACTTCTCCTTTTAACTCTCTCAACCTCTGGTTACAATTCGAGTCACTTCCCGTCGCCCTGAATTGCCTCAGAGTTCGCGATTAGCTCAGTCACCTGCCAGCTTCCATAGCTCACGCTCCTTCTTCCTCCCCCGACGTCTGACAGCATCTCGCTGGGCGAGCGGCTCGCAGACACATTTCCCCTCCGCCCCAGGGCCTTCTGTGCTGTAAGCCTGCCCTGAAAGGATGAAGACACAAACCACGTCGTGCCCAGGAGGATCATTAAATGCCGCCTTTGATTTCCTTCAAGGAGCACAAACGAGCTGAGGAAGCGAACCAGCGCGTTGCTTGCCAGCGTTTTTTGTTGGTGTTTTCTGCCGCTCCTCGGTGTGGGATGATGGAGCCAGTCCCCCCCTCCTGTGGTGGGTGAGGTCTCTCCAGCTCGCAGCCGTCTCCTCCCGACCTGGGTGCTGGCTAAGGAGACTGTGAACCCCCCAGGAAGGAGTGGTTCCCCAGGATTTAGCTTGGTCTGGGCACAAATGTCACGAAAGGAAATAATCTTTCTCTTACTCGCTGGAACGTGTAGCAGTGTGCAAAGTATATGTCTGAAAAAATCAGTTTCCAGCAGCCTAGCTCTTTCTGCATCCCCCCTGCTGTTGTCAGCATCTGGGCAGCACATGGGACAGGCAGGAGAGAGACAGGGATAGCTCAGCAAGCCATTGGGTCAGGGACAGAGCAGCCTGCAGCAAGCTGGAGAGAAGAACTGCATTCACCCTTCGTGCCAAAAAGTGCAATGTAGGATGACAAGAAGTGTAGATAAATAATATTTAATGTACATAAATTTTAAATGTAAAATTTTAATAGTGTAAATATTTGTAAGTTTTATGTTGTAAGAAAGGAAATTTCTATTCCAACTTGTGATGTCTGTCTAAAATCATCATTCATTTGCCAAAGCTGCACTCCAACTCCTGCCTTCTCGTTAGTGCAGCACTGAGGCTGAGGTTTACATCCTTCTGAGCCAGAGGCTCCTGAAGTTTCAGACAGAAGCCAAACAGTTGTGCCCTGAGGGATTCCTTCACAGGAAATCTGATGTGCATAAAGTAGGCAGAGCGGCGCTGAAATTTCATTAGTGATGGTTGCTTGCTGCAGCTCTGACCTTGGCTCAATTCGTTCAAGTGATGCTGGAGTTAATTGATGTTCTGAGTTTGGAGTGATCCCCTTCCACAAGGGCAGTTGAAGCCTAGATCTGCACTGCTCAGCAGGCCCATAATTCCCCTAGCCAGCGTTACCTGGCTGTTGTTGTGCTCAGATGTACAGTGCCACGCTCTGACAGCCACTGAGCTGCTCCAGGGCAGCCCCTGAGTGTCACCCTCCCGTGTGGAGCCCAGGGCTGGAGGGAAACCACAGCCAAACACAGCAGCTGGCTTTTACAGCAGGTGCTGCTACACAGCCTGGAGGTTCCCCATGCTGTCACCAGGCACAGGGACAGCCACCCTGCCAGGACCAGGACCTGCTCTCCTGCTCCAGCAAATTCCCCTTACTCAGCCTGCAGCTCCCCCTTGCCAGCTCTGGCTCCTATGGGAGGTGGATTCCTGAGGCTGGCTGTGGCTCTTTGGGGTTGTCAGGGAAGTGTAGAGGCACAGTGCTCCTCATCCTCCTCATCCTCCTCAGCCTCCTCATCCCACTGGAGATGTGAACTAGGATTCTACACATCCTTTCCTGGACCACCTTCAAACCGTGCTGTGCTATTGTCACAGTCCTCAGTTACTGGTCAGTCTTGTCCCATCCTTAAAGTGCCATAACTTTCTACTTTCTAGGAGTTTTTCCAGAGCTCTGCTGGTATTTTTTTCCTGTTTTCACATCCACCACCAGCTGTTGTTTTCTCATCTACCCAGGCAGAACCAGCAACTGGAAAGGTTATTCACTTCCAAAGCCTGCCCCCCAAGGAGGTCTGCAGCAGCAAAGGGCAGGCTGGTGTTCTTCCTCATCTCACTGGCACAAACCTCTCTTGAGGGTGGTTGGGAAAGAAAGGAACTCATTGCTCTCCCAGAATGCTGGGGGGAGTCCAGCAGACTTCCAAATTCCACGCCATGCTGGGTCATAGTCAGGCTAAAAGATTCATAAAGGATAACCTAACACATCCAGTATGGATTAAGATGGAAGCAGAGAAGGTTGATGTGACCTCCTGAGGAGGGCTGGGAAATCTGACAGGTTAAAGCAGCCACGGAGCCCTTTTCCTGCTTTTTGGCAGGGAAGACACCAATTAGCTGGATTCAGTACTGCTGAACATGTTAACCAAGGAGAAAATTCTTATTGGCCCCAGAAAATAGTTGTGCCTGTGGCAGCTCAGGGCCAGGAAGGTGCAGAAACAAATGCAGAGAGCACAGAAGCTCAGTCTCTGGGCAGGGCTTTTGTGGAGGCCAGGTGAGAAGATCCTGTGTCCAGGAGTCAGGAAGATGTTTTATCATCCACAGTGTGTTGTTTTAAGCATTGCTGAGCAGAGCTATTCTGGGCCATGAGTTTCCCTGGTGCATGAAGCCTGGGGTGGCAAAGGACAAGGGCAGGAACAGACCTGAATAGCTCAGTAGCCCACCCTGTTCTGTCAAAGCCATGTTTGTGGGCAAAGAGCTGACAGGGGAGCTTTGGCCTTTCCCTCTCCCAGGAAAAGTGGGCTTTTTGTAATTCTGGTCTTTTCAGAAATGACAGTAGCAATTGCTCACCGCTGGGCAGACCATCAAAACCCCTTTAAGACTTCCATTAAGCTGCTGCAGTCATCAGGCAAGAGGAAAACATTTCTAAGGAAGAAGCACAACAACAACAGCTTTGACAGCGGCACGTCGCAAATCACGTCAGAGACTAAGCAGAGCAAGGGAAGAGCAGATGCTGATGGGACAGGAAGGATAATGGGAAACTTGTACCAATTGAGCTCCTCAGTGTCATCTTTGTCACCCAGCTGGAGGGAACAGATTTGGGAGCAACTATAATTCGTGATTTCTCAGTACAGGAGCTGCATGTGAAAATACTCTCACTGTTCTGGTCACTTCTCTGGCTTTGCTCGCCTGCCTGGCCTGCCAGGGGCTCATGGCATGCCAGGCAGCCACGTGCCAGCCACTGAGAAGCTGCAGAGCAAGGGACAGGGGCAGGCATTCCAGCTGGGTGATGTAGTACCTGCAGAGGGAAAGGAATGTAATACCAGAAATCCCGCATTTGTCAGGACTAATTTTTGGTTGCTAGGCTGTTGCTGTTGCCTCTGTCTGCTCCTTGCTTTTTCCAGTTTTTGCTGTCTACACAACATGCTGATCTCTTGTTAAGTGCTGAATCTGGGAAACAGAGGAGTTTGGGCTGGACTCAGGGATTTCTCAGTTGGCTGCAAACCACAAGGAAGCGTTGGGAGGGGAGTGCAGCCCCAGTGAGGTGTGACTGAGCAGCAGCCTCTGCCTTCACCTCTTGACTTCTGTGACCTCCATACATCCATTAAGGAACTGCTCTTCATGTCCTTTATAAGTGGGATAATATTTCCTTCTCTCTCCTTTAGAAGGGCAATGTGTATAAAAAGCACTTCTAGACACTCCTATCTAGCTATTTATGTAAATGCACTTGTAGAGCAATGTCGAAGACTTAAAAAATGCATGTAAGAAATAGAAATCCTTTAAAATCTTGTAACAGTTCTCATCCAAAGATGTTTCAGGGGACTATGAAATCATCACTTCCAAAAAAGGAGCAGAGCACTTTAGCTTAAATACCCAAAGAGTGTGTCCTGCTGTTCTGTCTGTGGACGTGCCCATGTTCCCCTCCCCACCTTCTGTCTGTCCAGGCCTGCTGTGTCAGCACGGTGTAATTAAGCAGCTTGTTATGGTGTGGAGAGCCCCACTTCTATCTTTCTGGCACCTCCTAAACTGACTTTTTATCTCTGAGATCTCTCCATTTCTGCCCTTAAAAGCGAGCTGAAAATTTCCAGTGTTCACTTCTCTTTGGAATTATTCCCTAATTTCAAAGCCCTTACTGGAATTTCTTGAGTACACAGTCATCATTTCTTCATATTTCTCAGAGTTAACTGGAGACTCCTCAATATGTTTCTGCTCATTCCCTCTACCCTTCCCTTGAGAAAAAACTCCTGTTTTATGATCCCTGGAGGGACTTTTCTCAAAGACAATGATACTTTTGTTTATTACAGGATCATCATCTTCATCTGTGGTCCTGCTGACACTGCTGAGACATTCCTAACTTGTGGCACACTTTTGGTGGGACTTGAAAGGAGCCCATTGTGATGGCCTGTGCCTGCTCATGGGGCAGACAGGGGTTACAGCATCTCCCTGCAGCTGCTTTGGAGGAAGTGGAGGTGCTGATTGTAGGAATTGGGGCGGGGTAAGAAGGAGGGCACAGATTGCTTGGAAGCACTAGGTCTTGGCCTTCAGGGTTAAAAACAGGAGAAGGGCAGGAGGGTGAGACAGCAGAGACAAGGGGCTGATCCTGCTTGCAAACACCCCTCTAACAGAGCTGGGAGTTGCACCTCTGATGCCAAACTTTGAGCATTAAGTAGGTGATTCCTGAGCTGTGTTAGGATTCTGCAGCTTGACAGCTCCCCTAATTCAAACCCCTGGCCACAGCTCACTGCATCCATGGGAGAAGCCAGGAGAGGCAGAACTTCCCTGATAAGAATCCAAGAGGGAAGCTTGGGGCATGAAGAAACCCTGCACAGCTGAATGTGAAATGCAGGCATTTTCACTAAGTGGTGGGTCTGGGGCTACTGCTCCAAGCAGAAAGCAGGCAGCTCTTGGGGAGCCAGACTGCAAAGCAGCAGCAAAAATGAAGGAAAACAGAGCTTTTGTTCCCAGCCTGAGCAGCCCTGCTCTGGGAGGGCTGCCAAGAGCCTGCACGCTCCTTTCCTCTCTCCCTCTCAACCCTGTGTTTACAGGCAAGTGCTGAAAAAAACCCCACAGGTGTGTGTGTGACATATTAATAATCTCTCTCTTCTTTCTAAGGATGTTTGAGAAGCAGATTTTAGGTCTTGGTGAAGAAATCCAGGACAAGTGGCTGTACTTGGAGACACAGGGTGTAACATGAGATGTGTGGCCAGCATCACCTGGGCAAGAAAAATGTTAATATTGGGGATATAAGCATGAGATTAGCATCCCTGTAGGCACACAGTGGCAGCTGTGGGAGTGCCATCATTTTCCAGACTTCCCTCATGGCTTGGAAGCAGGATACTCTCTTGCTGATTGTAAGATGTCATCCTTTTTGTTTCTTGACTCTTGTTTAGGCTTTTCCTTCTGCCTTTAGTGACTGGTGGTGTTCTTGCAGACACCTTGTACTGAACCCAGGGCTTACCTTGACTTTTTCTGAATTTGTGTCCAAATAGAGAAAAAACAGATTTTAATTAATATGTGCTCCAAATGGCTTTAAAAATGGTGTGTGTGGGGGTTTTTTTTTATTACCTGTTTGACTGAAGCTGCTGCTCACAAAAATTGTGCAGTGACTTCCTATTGTGTACACCAGATGTTTATTCTAAATCAGTTTACTGGATTTTTTAATGTTGTTGTTCACCTGTTGAAAAGAAGAAGCACAGAGATTACTTGAAACTTGAATTCTTTCCACAACAGCTATAAAGGAAAAGCATTCCTATATTAAACACATTTTCACCAAAATCTATTCTTTAAAATGACCTAAAAACCTCCTTTTTCTCTCCCCTTTACCTTTCCAGTGCTTATTCCCTGCTTGTTTCAGTAGGTTTCCTTTTCAGCTACACATAAAAAACCAATATGGTTCCTGCATTTCACATTCACTTCCATGCTGGGCAGATTTATATCTGAGCACTGTTCTGGTTTGAGGGTACAATCTCCATTAAATGAAAAAACCCCTAAGTAAGAGGGGAAGATTGAGGCCACCTGTGTTGTACTCAGGAAAGGCAGGGCTGCCAGTGCTGCTGGTGCTGGTGGGGAAGGTGTCTGCACAGGCTAACTTTAGCCCAGACACTCTAATCCCCCACACTAAATTGGGTTGGCACCCAGACTTGCCCTCGCAAAGATCCTGTCTTTCCGCTGCCTCTGCGATCAGGCTCGGCCTCGGCGGTCACACTCCTGCAGCCCCAGAGCCAGCCGAGCTCGGGGATAAACAGAGCCCCCTCGGGAACAAAGTCACCTTCTGGTATGTGTGGTGTGTACATTTTACCGTGTGGCCATCTTAAAATTAAAAAAAAAAAAAGGAGAAGAAAGGAAGAGAGAAGGCAGAAAAGAGTGGAGTGGGAGCAGGGATGAGCGGCTGGAAGGGGGTGGCTGGGATGGGGCTTCTTCCTCTTCAGCAGCAGAGCCAGCTCAGAGTATTTATAAAGCCACAACCTTTGTTTCCTCAGCGCCTTGCAGAACCCCACTCTCCATTTGCAGCCTGGGTGTGCCAAGCTCCCTGCTCCAGCATTCCACTCCCAACTGAGCTGTGCACAGATTTATGTCTGAAAGCCAGAACAAGCTTGTTAGAGAGATTCACAGGAGTTTGGGAAAGGCGAGGACTTGTAAGAGGCTCTTAAAAGTCCTTAGAATTAGCAGTAAAGTTTACTGTAGGTTGACTGAAGATTAATTTTTTAGTGCATTATACATCTCCAGGAGTGAATTTTGCCTTTCCCTAGGTTTCAGGGACCCCTCTGGGGTAAAGCTGCCTTCTCATAACATTTTTTACATTAGAGCCTCAAATACTTACTGAAAAATGTCTTTTAATTTTGCCTTTTCCTCAGCAAAGACTTCCAAGTTTGCTAAAATATTGAACTATAATTTTAATGTCCTAAAGGGACACTGGTATCTCCAGTACCCACTGGTTTTATGACTGAAGTTCAAAGCTCATCACATTCTAAACAGGCTGTCAGAGGAGGAGGAGCATCCTGCCTGTTCAGCTGCATCCTGTTCCTGGAAAATTTTATTTTGCCACACCATTTTAATTATCCCCATTGCAGCTACAATGAGCAGTAAACAGAGGAGCAACAGAGAGCTAATAAATAAAAATCGAATTAGGGAGTGGAATTTTTTGTGAGGAAATATTTGGATGCCTTCACTGCATCTTGTGGATTTCCACGATAAACACTGACAGAAACGATGCTTCAGTATTTCATTAACCTTCTACCCTCTATCTTCTCACTCTAGTTTGATAGGTGTGGAATTTTCTAAGGAAATGGACAGTGGTTACCTGGAACTACAGTGAAAACTAGTATCAGCTCAAGGCTGAGAATGGGACTAATGCATAAAGCACTACTGCAACTGCTTCTGGAATTCTTGCTAGTCCCAAATGTACAACTTATTTAATTCTACTGGAACAACAACAAGACAAACAAACAAAAACCCAACAAAAAAAACCCAAAAAACCCCACAAAACCCCAAAAAAGCACAACTCAGAATGAGCAGTATCACAAGAAATGCACAGACAATAAAAAAAATATTACACGTGCATACTGTGAAGTCATCTAAAGCAGAATTAATGTGATCCTTATACACTTTCTGATTTTCTACTTGCTTACTTTTTTCCATATTCAGATGAAGAAAACACAAAACAGTCCCAAAGAAAGGCTGCAGTATTTTCTTCTCAAAAGGCCTCCTTAGCCCAAGAGCTCCTAGTTCTAACAGTGTCTTTAAAAAAATAAAAAATGTTCACAACCACCATGTCCAGAGGTGATCTACCAAGCCCAAAACACTCTTTTGCAGACCTGGCTGCTTAGAGACACCCCAGATGATACAAAGCTGCTGAAAAACCCACAATGCCAAAAGGCAGAGAAGTTTTCAGTATTCCATGAGACTCCTCCAGGTTTCCACGATCCTGGAAGCCTCCAGCTGTATTTCTGGATAAAGCCTTTTTCTGAGATAGGTACTTCAGTTTGCAGCAGACAGGGACATGGGCTCAGTTTTACACTCCAGTATGACTCCAGGCTCAGTCTCCAATCCCCAAATGCACCTGATAAAGCAGATCCTGCCCTCTAAGATGGAAACTTAGACAAGAAGTTTGGCTTCATTTCTCAACACATTTCTCTCACTACTTTCCCTCTGTTTGTTGTCATAAAAGTCAGAGTTTCTTTCTGAGCTTGTTCTGTCTTCTTACCACTGCTGCTCTTGGTAAGCAGGATAGAGGCTTAAACCAGCACCTCTCTTCCTCAGCAACAACTTTTCTTCTGAATAATCCAAGGAATCCCTTACAGTGCAATACAGTGAGAGAAATCCAATTCTGCCAGCGTTACTTGGTGTAGATGTAACCAGAGGAGAGGGCAGTGAAAAGAAACCCTGAATTAGCTCAATCCTTGTCTGCTTTAACATAAGCCTCAGCTTGTCAAGTATAATGCCAATACTACAGTTTTCATAGGCATCAAGAGTTAACAAATGTTGTAAGAAATATGCCTTTAATTTTTGTAAATTGTTCTGACAAGCAACAAAAAGGAATGTTTTTAAAACTTCTACTCACCTTTTTGTAAATAAAATATTTCCCCTGTAACTAGAAAATCTATTACCCAGGAAGCTTGAGATGTTTAGTGATTATTTTGACCCACCAATTACAAAGTTCTACATGTCAAATGAGGTCTTAACTATGTGTCCCCATCATCTTTAAATTGCACTCTCAGATAATCCAACATCACAGACACCAATTATGCATGTATTTAGTTTCACACTCTTTTGTGTAGATTGCAATTTCTTCCACACCAATTCATTCAGAAATAATACCAATTAACTCAGCAGAATCCCATAAATTATAAAGGCTACATAAATTACGAAGGCTACAGGATTAGAATTGCTGTCTTTAAAGTCTGCTCTTCCTGGAATCTGCTCAACACATTGATTTCATTGAATCTCCAAGAATCACAAAGTAACAAACTGGAACTAGGGTGTGACTTGCTGTCTACCAATTTCTCAGTGAAGGGAAACTCCAGCATTTTCCTGGGATTATTTGCTTGTGTGAATAAAGAAAGTAGCTCTTGATTATTTTTCCCCCTATTACTTTAGAGCCTTTCTCAAGAAATGTAAGCAAATTCCCCCTACACTTGCATGGGGCAGGAGAAACTGTCTGACTCGTTACGATACGAATTAGTGAAAACCCAATAAACCTGCAGCCAAATTTACAATAAGGAACTTTCACAGATGAGGCTACTGAGTTGTGCCTACATCACTGCCCACAGTAAAGAAGCTTGAATAATCATTCACAGATTACAGTTTGGGTTCTCTGCACCCACAGAAGAAATGCCTCCTCAGCAACAACTGTGTATTCCTAAACTGTAGTAAATTGGCACTTCAGCAGCAGATGCTAATAAAAATATACATAAAAATTCTTTCAATCATTTATTCTAATTGATTTAAAACCTCATGTGTCTTCTGCCAAGTGTAAAAACATTTTAAAGTCATAGGAAGTAAACATATAGCCCATGGTGCAATAAAATGAAATCAGCACACAGTAGGGATTATCCATTTTATTTTCTTTAGAAATGGATCAATGAAATCACTGTGCTCCAGGAACACGCTTAAAAAAAACCCCCAAACATACACCAGGTAGCCTTCCCCTTAACAAATTTTCACATTGCTTATAATTAGCAGATTGGACCTGGAATAATAGAAACATGAATCCAGTGTCACCCCAGAGCTATGTGACAAGTACATTCACAAACCCACCCCCCCCAATTCCTCAAACACCTGCAGAATCCCATTTCTACATCTAGCTAAAAATATTCTTGTCAAAATAGAAAAAGATTTTCCTACAAAATTTTGCGGGAAGTCATGAATGACACTTCTAAATTGCTTTGCACACAGTACGATGATCAGTTCTCCCGAAACTTCCCGTTCCAAGACTTCAGCTGGATTTTCGTGTTCCTAAAAATAGTCCAACATTGCCACCATGTGGTCAGGGACGGGGACGTTCCCCGGGACAGCTGCGCAGGACGGCTCAGGCAAAACCAGTGACAAATACCTCGGCAATGAGTAACCAGGCTGCGAGTAAAAACGGAAACTGGATCCTGAGAACGGAGTCCTTCTGCCGGGAAACCAACTCTAAGTATGGACCAGGGTAAGAAAAATAATTTAAGATATTTTGTGATTAATTCTTCAGCATCGTGACACTCCCCTTGCTAAAGGCACAATCCATTTTTGCTCACTTCTTTTTCTCAGTACAGCATACATCTGCCAACAAGGAAAATCTAAGTGTATGCAAAATGCCTAGGACCATTCATTTCTTCAAACTTAATCATACTTGAAAATGTCAAAATCTCCTTCCTGGAGTTCAGGAAGCCACAGAAATTGAATTAAAAGGTCATCTTTCACATGGATTTTTTCAGCGCCGCCTTCCTCACACTGAAGAGATATGCTTCATAAATGATGTTTAAGAAGTTGTCATCATTCTGCAAAACAAACCAGGTAACTGTTAGCAAGATAACTGGAGTAAAGAGATTAGAAGGTTATTCCATTTTATGGACCAGATGCTTTTCAGCCTTACTCCTTTTTAAAAAGGACAGCAATAGCAAAGCCCTTTCCTTCACCAAAGATCTGTTTTGTTTCCCATGACTGCACCTCAGCAGGGAGCAATGAGTACACAGAAAGAAGATTTCCTAAACTCACAGTGCATTTAAATTGAGTCCAGTATTCTTAAATAACTCAGTTACAACCCTGTAATTTCTCTTCTCTACCCTCATTTACCCAGGAACTTCCTGAAGTTGTATCTTCCATCGGGTCAGTGATAATTCCCAGCATGTCTGAAGGAAAAATGAAACACTCTGGATTTTGATCCTACACTAAAATCCTACCTGGGCAAATCCTTGCATCTTGTTTAGCTCTTTTAGGCTTAATGCTCCTAAGGGATGCTGCTCCTTTTGCTCTGATGCTTAACTTTTTCCTTCTGAAGAACATTTTGCAAGAATGAGTCAGCCCACATTAAGAAAGAATGTTATAAGTAGCTCACATAAACATATGAGGATAATTACAATCAAGATAATATTTAAGGAAAATTAGGCACATCCAAGATTGTAGTTTTATATACTGGAAAATGACAGCTAACAAATTGGCAGTGAATTATTTCCAGGTAACTCACTTAATCCTAACTGCTGCCAAGAATAGCAGAATTAAATATATATTTTACAAGTACAAAGTTACAGAGGGTAAACCCCAATCTTCCTTGACTAGTTTCATCTTAAACTTCATGTATGGTTTTAACAGTATCCAGACACTCAAAGTATGTAAAGACAAGATAATGTGACTTTTTTTTTAAAATCCCAAAATTAAAATACAGGGGGAAGTGAGAAAACCCTCTAGCTTGTCAAAGATGCTATTTCTTTTATGAGTTTATAACTTAAATAACATTTAAAATAACTTACAAAAATGACTTTTAGTTTTATTCCAAAGCCATACAGGCATATAGTTTTGACCTACAAACTGGATGTGTTTCTCTGTTCCTTGTGTTCTGTAGTCAGGTCTTTAGTTATGTAATCTCTCCTCACCTTCTACTCTTCAGATATTACTCACACAGCAAATTAAGGAAAAAAAATTCATAATTACGCATCAGGCCAGAGCAGTAAACAATCATCTCATATGTAACATTGTTAATGCTTTGTCACAATTAAACCTGAAAAACTGCAGCAAAAGGAATTTTTTTCAGTGTAATTCTCTAGTTCAAATGCTAAACTGAATTAACATATATTCATGTTATCTAGCCCATATTTTGAAGTTGCTCACACTCATCCTGCGATTTTAATTTGAATTCCTCTTACTGCTTACACACATCTCTGAAATATTTGGCAGCTAGGATAATCACCCATTATTTATCCTTAGCTAAAAATGTAATAGATGTCTCTCTGGCTCACAGGCTTACCTGACAAAGCTTTCAGTCATCTTTGCTCTTTTCCACCAAATTTATCATCTTCCTAAACCCCACACCAGATACATTAATCACAGAGTAGTTAAGCCAGCAGCGTGCCAGGAGAGCCTATTGCACCCCCAGTCCGTGCCGTGGCACCAGGAGCCCAACCTGCACCATACATTTGTTCCGCCTTAGATACAGTTGCGGGGTGCTCTGAAGCCAAGGGGCAGAATCCTCGGCACCGTACCTGGATGAGGTGTAGCAGCGTCTCCTGCAGCTGCACCTTGGTGACGGAGGCGCTGCCGCAGCCCGCGGCTGGCTCCGGGGCGGGCAGCGGCAGCAGCAGCCCGGCCGCGCTGCCCGCGGGCTCGGCACTCGCGGCCGCCAGGCGCCCGCTCTCGGCCGCTTTGGGGGCGCCGGGCGTGGGCTGGGTGAACACCATCGGGGACATCAGCAGCGTGGGGCTCACGGTGGCAGGGATGCGCTGAGGGGAGATCACCTGTACAGGAGTACAGGCAGCAGTTAGAGCTGTCCACTGAGTTCTGAGGGAATGAAGAGCGTGAGACCTGCAGAGAGCTTGGCAGCAGGCACAGACGCTGCTGGAGATCAACACTGCGATGTAAAGCTCCAGCTCAAGACCACCCTGTGATCCATCTCCAGATAAAATGGCCTTCCATCCAATTCGAGACTGCAGCCATGGATTCAAGTGTGATAAATCTGATAGGCAAATGATCTTGGGACAAGAGGGTTTTATTACAGAAAACAGACTACTATTAAATATCAGCTCTCAGACAATGCAGCTGTAGTCTTCTACACAGGGACAGAAGTCAAAGTTTAATCTTTGAGAATATGAGACATGCAAATATCACTGTTAAAGACTAACCCCTGTACCTAATACTAGAAAGTATTTCCCAATTGTACCTTGCAAATTACTTTATAAATATCTATAAATATGTGTGTACTTTACCTTCTCATTTTACTTAGGGAGAGAGAAAACAGAACCAGAAATTAAGTGATTTAGCTGAAGACCCTTAGGTGAGCTCATGGCACTGTCAGAAACAGAACAGACTCATAATCAACACATTTGACAAAATCAAAATGGCCCTCGAAGAGAACCTCAATGCTGCAGCAGTGCCCTCAGCATCCTACTCACACTAACCTGCATACCTGACAAATAATGTTCACTTTCAAATTTTGCAATGCATCTTGGAACTGTAAAATATGCAGGATTAGAAAATACTATTAACATGTAATATTAGCAAATACTATCAGATGTAATATACAACATAACAGAAAGGTAATTTGCTCAGCTTGCAGACATCAGATCTCCCTCCAGGTAATTCCAGTAATAAATCTTAACCCTAATCAGCCATCTTCTTGCTATTCAAGTATCCAGTCTTTTCAAAGAACCTACAAAGGAATTGATACAAGCTCACCATAGCTTCTCCCTTTTAGACTGGAGCATGATTAATTGCTACCATGTTAAAGTGAAAGGCTACTGAATTACTTCACTCTGTGTCCTGGATTACATTTCAATTTTGAAGAAAAATTAAGGTTAGGAAAACAGAACTGAGGTTGATCTCCTAGGTACGCAAACCCACACAGATTAGCATTAAAGAACAATCACATTTTTGTAGCTTCTCTTTCTCCTAGTTGAGTGTTCTACCCAAGACATTTCTGACCAATGTTCGTGAGACCATGATACAAAGAAGAACAGAAAGAAACAAAGAGGACTGAGATATCATGCTGTTCTATGGAAAATTTAAGGAAGCACAAAGACTAGGGGTTGGGAAACAAAGCATGCAATATACACCTAATGCAAAAATCTCCCATTTTTTTTCAATATTTACCCAGTTAAGTAAATATTGTGTCTGTTTCTCAAACACAGGGAGTACTCTTGACTACAGCTTTCTTCCAAGCCCACAACATGTAATCAAAACAGCAATCACCAGGCCTGTGTTCCAAGGCTCTGACTGAGCAGAGGTGTTATTGACTCTGCAGGTTTGCACACCTATGCCTGAGAAACAACATTCTGTTTAGGAGAAAACCAGTGTGAGCCCAAAGTGACATCCCTCTGTGGAGTGAGACCTTCAGACTCTGCACAGATCTTCTCCTGCCTGTGGAACACCAGCTACCCCAGACACTTAACCCAGTGCTTCTGCTCCACTCATCCATGCTGCTGGAGCAACTTCTCTTTAATTCACCTCCAGCAAAATTGGCAGGGTTTGCTTAAACAAGATGATTCTTCCTAATGTGATTTCAAGAATGCATATACAAACTGCTCTGCAAGGGCAGAAACCTCCTGTGAAGGGAAGGTTGGGAGCAGCTGAAGGAGATAAAGTTCCCACTAACACAGCTGAATCTACAGCAGACCCTGTCAGACCCAGATAACACGGCCTTCCAAATCAAAATACATTTTTCTCGTTTGCCCAAGGCAAATAAACAAAACCTGAGACAAACTGTGCTCTTAACACAGCTCCTCCTGACAAACACGTGCTGTGGTTTAAAAGACATATGAAGAGTTGTTTTGCCTTCTCTGGATAGAAAGGTCTGTTTGGGAGGGCATGCCAAGCATATGGAAACTGTATGGAATGAGCAATGTTGCCATCTACTGGTGACACAGCCAACATCTACAGGGAATCTACAGCAGAACTTCAAATACTGTGGCAGAAGAAGAATGGAGAGTGTATGTATCTTTTCTCAGTGCACAGCATTTGTGTCTGTACTCAACATTAACATGTATTTTTTGCTAACAGCTCAACCTCAAAGTTTCTGCCGCTCAACAAACCTTCACATTAAAAAATATGGATTGTTTGGTGTTTGTTTTAAACATAAAGGAAAATTTTCATTTGAGATTCATCTCAGATCACCTTGAGTCACTGGGACAACTGACACCCACCAGAAAACAGGATGCTGATCTTGGCATTACCAGTGCAATTCCTATAAGACCATGCTTTTGCAGAATCCACTGTAAATGCTCTGCAGAGACATTAGCAACCTTTGGACCAATCTTTTAGCTTTGAGTAACTTATCCCAAGTCACAACAGCCCTTCCAAAATTCTGTTGATCAACTTCCTGCCCACAGAACCTGCGCTGCTTGTTCATCCATTATCTCCAGCTCTGTCAGGTCAACACTAAAATCTGAGTCACTAATAACAGAGTAGGAGCCTGCCAGCAGCTGCACAGCAATGGAATAAGAACAATGAAGAATGTGCAGAATAACTGCTGCAGTATATACATTCTTCCCTGAAGCCCTAATGCTACTAAGATGTCAGCTGAGTGTTCTGTGTGCCTAGTGGCACCTGGATGACATGAGAGCTGGCAAATTCACATCACACCATAAACCAAGGAATGCACTGGGCCTCCTGCAATGCAAGCTGGCACCTTCTGTTGCTTCCTGCTGTGGGAACAGAATCCCAGGTGGATCAAGTGCTCCTCTGGAACATCAGCACCCAGTGGGTGCTGTGCACCTGAACAGTTTTCAGAGGCATTACTTAAAACTGAGAACATTTATTCTAAGAATGGTTAGGGAGCTTTAAAGGCAGTTAATTAAAACAAAGTTGGCTACAACGCTATCATTGCTTTGTCTTTCAAGTTTAATTTAGAATATTTTAATTGATGTTTAGCTACAGAAGCTTAAATTACTTTTTGAAACAAGTTTAATGCACCTATTTGCATGACACAATTGTATGCTGAAACTGCAGTCAGGACAACAGAGAAGCAGTGCTATGATGCTCACCCCACAGACACTGAATTTCATGCACATACTCAAAAGATGTAAGATTATGTACAAAATACATTCTTGATGGAAAAATGCTCCAAGAAATGGGAAAAATGAGCTGCAAGATATGTGGCCTTCTGAAGAAATGATAAATTTGTGTCTGGGTTATTGTAAGCATTTTTAAAACCATAATTCTGATTAACATAAACACTTAGGCATGTATGTATCTATAATCAGGATAACACATGCCTAACACCAGACATATCCCTAAAAGCCCACTGCAGATTAGTGCTTTTTTATTGTATCTTAAGCACACGTTACTCACTGTCTGCACAAGGAATATTTCACAAAACAGGGTTGGCACCAGACCAGACTGAATGCTTCCAAGTATTATTCTTCAGCTTTTGCTTTTTTCCTTCTTCTCTTTTTTGCTTCCTCCATTTTTTTGGTAACTGGTCTCTTCCTTTCCATGTGGGAGATCACAGTTCTTACACCATATGGAGATGCAGCAGAAGCCAATTTAAACTTGGACTTGTAATGTGTCAGTTGTGGAAAGGACTATTGCTTACATTTTCTTAGTGCTGCTGATGGATTTAGGGTGTTCCTTTAATATGATTTTTCCAGCACCAGACATTGCTCAGATATCTCTCTATTCCTGTCAGACTTTTCCTTTTTCTGTATGCTGAAGCATAGTAGAATAGGCAATACCAAAAGACAAATAATTACAGAGAACAAACCTTTTGCTGCACTTGTTGTCAGAATCTGCTTTGATCAATTTTGCATGAGCATGTGCAGATATATTTGTGCCAATTCAATTTCACTCAAATATCTACTCTGCAGGCATGGCAGCATTTGAAGCCTCTGGTCTACTGCAAGGATAATATTATAAAAAGATTAATGTTGGTTTTAAAAATTCTTTTTATCTTCCAGAGTTTTTTTTTTTTTCCAAAAGTAGGCATGTTTTGTGTGGCTAATTCATGGCTTCCAACGGAACAGAGTCCTTCCTTGGTTTCTAACCTCCCTGCTTTTGCTTTCATGGCAATTACTGCATGTGAAAGAGGCTGTTCTTCCCAGACTGTGGAGCTTTAGGTGTCCTGAGCAATAACTGGTGACACTTGCACTGTCATTTTTAGTCTATGCATTAAATCTCCAAAGCACTACTAAATGTGTGGAAAGAACTGCATCTAGTATTGTGCTGGTAGCAGCTGTGGCTGTGGCAGCCTGTGAAGCCACTCCTAGACAGCCTTGGTCTCCTTGGTCTGCTCACAGATGTGCAAAGGGAGCCTGAGAATCTCAGTTGCTGCTTTTTTTCAAGGCAAACTTGCAGCAATAATCACAGTGAATCAAACTTGTTCCAGAGAAGGCTTTTCTTTTCTCACAAGCTGGTGTTCTATCCATAGTCAAGCAGTCAAACTGTTGCAATTGCATCAGGCCAGACCTCAGCAACTGCCTTTCCATATTGCAACTAATGCTGGCACCACTGTCTTTTTTCTGTATACAAAACTAAAGTAATTTGCCATAGCAGCACCTATAGGGATTTTTCATCTGAAAAACATATCAGCATATTTCCTCATATTTTATTAGTGCATACTGACTTAGAGCATATAGCCTGGACTTGCCTCATTTCACTTTTACCTTTATTATGTCCTCATGCTACCAGTACATGTACCAGTGAATCACACAATTTCTTACATTTATAGCAGCCAGGTTCCATTCCCAGTGAAAACAAATCAATTTTTTTTGACTTCAGATCCTCCTTTTATTCTTTAGCTCTCCACTGGAAAGTCAAAGTTACTATCTGTAAGCAACTGATCCTGAATAATTTCAATGACTAATCCCCAAGAAACTCTTTAGCACAGATTCGAATCCTACTGCATTAATTAAAAGAACGAAAATAATGATGGCTATTTGCTGGATCAAATTCATATTCCTCCTACCTCTCTCATGGAATTAGAAAACTTGACCTGTCACAGACTTCGTGACAGAGGTGGCTCTTATATTGTTAAATGACTGTTTCAGCCTCTTAATGTATAGGAGAACTTTCTAGCACATTGAAATATTCTGCAGTCTTTCATTCAGGTTTTGATAAAAAGAGAAAAACAGAATAAAATAGAAATACAAGAATGGAATAGTTGCAATAGAAAAGCAGCTTCTGAACTTTACACTGGAAAGGGGAATGCTTGGGATCAGTAACTTCCAGACTCCAGTAGAAGCCAGACTCCAGTATAACACAATAAAGGAAGCTGAAAGGGATTTAGATGCATCCTCAAACAAGACATGTAAAAACATTCTAGTGTAGCAAATCCTACAGAAAATAAAGTTGTTAAAGACAGTAGTTGTTTTGGATGGGACATTTTGTAGTTGCACATGTTGCTTTTCTGAAGAACATAAAAATGTACTCATGAGAGAAATACAGTCTCTTAACATCTGATTTTTTTAAGACACTTATCTGACTTCTAGGA
Source organism: Notiomystis cincta (assembly GCA_013398075.1). NCBI lineage: Eukaryota > Metazoa > Chordata > Aves > Passeriformes > Notiomystidae > Notiomystis > Notiomystis cincta. Next base: position 78,262 of record VZRX01001037.1, read on the forward strand.
TCAAAATAAACAATTTTTGATGTCATTCAGGCATAAGACCTTTTTTCTAAATGATACACGCAAATTAAAGAAAAACAGTTGATGAATATCTAGAAGTAGCAAGTGTGGTACAAGATAACTAATTGACCAATATAAAAATACTTCAGAAAGCTGTTGTTAGGAAACAAGGGACTTTTTAAGCATCTTTAGCAACTGGCATACAAAAGAATGTGTATCTACACAGAGAAAACTATGACTAATTTTGCAGAAAATAATTATTAAACCGAAAATATTACACTCAGTAGCCAGCAATTACACATAACAGCCTAGGAATGGCAAGTGCAAACTAGGTGACTTTTCAAAGGGCCTCTGGAATAACCCAACACTGCAGCATTTCTGGTCATCACTAATGTGCAAGAGATGTGGCCTTCAGGATTTACATTATCACATCTTGGTAAATCAGAACTTATTCAATGTTGGGAAAGTATCACCTGCAAAATGAATGAAGTGCAACATGCAGCAGGACAATGAAGTCAAGGCTAACCTAACAAAACACTAAGTTTAAAATATTGCTAGGTTTGTGTTTCTTTATGATGAAGAAGTTCCCCATTTACCTGGAAGAGAGCGCTCTGCTTTTCCGTGCCCGGAGCCTTTTCCATCCAGGAATCCAGTGGTTTCAGGGAGCTGCTGTTCTGGGTAACAACAGGGAACTTAGCTGCCAACGTTGGTCTGCTGGATACATGGAGCTGTTGTTCTTGCTGCACTATCTGGAGTTTTTTCAGTAATTCTTGAGGTGAAATCACCCCAGAAGTGGCTGCTTGATTGCCAGAGAGAGGAAGTGGCTGTCTGGGAAGTTTGGCTTGTTCTTTACCAAGCGTCTGAGCCTCTAGAGTCTGGCCTGGTAGGGACCCGTTGAAATACACCAAAGGGGGCTGGCTCATGTTATTTACTGGTGCTGCTGGTGCTCCAACAGGAGCAGGAGTCCTGCTGAACACGGAAGCTGTCGAGTTCACAGGTCCTGTGGCACTAGGGTCCATTTTAGTCACCGACCCTGACTGACTCTGCAGTTTCTGCAGGAAGCTCTGAGTGCCGGCAGTGTCCTGAGCTCTGTGAGACGTTGCAATACCGTGGGAAGCCACAGGTTGGAAGAGCCCCGTGAAAGTCTCCCCCACGGGGGGGATATTGCCATTTTCACAGAGGTGGCTCTCAGGGAACTCAGCCAGGGGATGAAGGTCTGTGCCACGCACCATGAGCTTCTGGATGGCAGGGCACAGCTGCTTCTCTGCACAGGGTGAGTGCCGGCTGGGTTCCTCGTAGGACAGCGAGCGAACCACACCCTGCCTGACAGGGAGGGTCTCTTGATGCTGCTTATTAAGGGGTTCTGAGACATCTGCCTTGTCCTGTTTGCCAAACAGTGCTGTCAAGGACAAGTGCTGTGGTTCAGGATCCACATTCTGTGAGGGGACAAAGGAAAAGAGTAAGCACAGTTCCCTCACGCATCAGTTACATTACGCGGCAACAATATTTAGCCAGCAGTATTCAACGAAAAGCTGAGAAAACTACTATGCTCTTTTTTCCCCAAGAGGATTTTTAATAGTTTTGTCACATAGGAAGGGCAAGAAGACTGTTGTCAAGCTGCTAATGTGGGAGAAAATCAGCGAATCTGAGATACAGCAGTGACTTTTCTTTAAGTAACATGAAAGAGCATCTTCTTTCACAGCCATCAGTACAATATTAGTAAGAGACAGAAATCTGCCTATGTATGAAGTAGAGCCACTTCTTGTGCATCTGGTGGTCACAGCTGGATTCAGTTTTTAGGATTTTGCACTGTGATTTGGCTTGAAGATATACCAAGAGACTTTATTTAGATTAAATGATTTCCCCTGAGGAAAAAAACACCAAACAAAAAGTGTGGTCCAGCAATTGAACAGATCAGCTTGTGATCAAAACAGCACCTGAAATTTGAAAGACCAGTACTCCTACACTGCACCAGGATAGTGTGTCTGTAGTTAACGTGTTTCCACATCATAAGGTGGGGGCTGGGCAGCTTTTACAAAACAGATTAGTTGTGCTTTAAAATCATTCCTCCCAGTGGTTCGATCTCAAATTCTCACAGTGACCTTCCAACTCAAATCAGTGTGCCTGTTACACCAGTCAGAAAACACCACGGATTTTACCTTGCTCTGCTGGGAGATTCGCTGCTGCTGATTTTCACTCGGCTTCACTGGAATTGGTTTGATTAGGTTGGGGTTGTTATAGATTGCAGAGGAACTGGTTATTTGTTTTGGCTCTGAGCAGGTCTTACACTGCAACAGAAAAAAAGCATTTCTTAGTATGTGTGACAGTATCTTTTCCTCTGGTTCCCAACCACAGTAAAATAGAGACATAACCAGGTATTCAATAACCAAAAATACTAATTACAGCACTGATGATGAAGTGTTATGCTATTAGAAGAACTATAGCAACTGCACCTAATTTTCCAAAACCACAAGACACATGTCAAACTGAACACCTGATTCCAAGATTTCCCTGCTAGGAGGCTTCCCTCTAATTTGAATCTCAGTACTCTTTTTGGCCCTCTGCTTTTCCTGCATTTAAGAAACAAAATATTTTTTAAAAGCACCTTAGAAACCAAGCAACGGACCTGCTTTTCCTGCATCAACAGGCAGCTAGAAGTAATTTAGATCCATGAAGGATTAATGTGCCCATAAAGATAATTTAAAATGCTTTTATCAAAAAGTAGAATTATAACTTAAACCTCTTTATATAAATCTTCATATAGTGGGAACTTGCAGGATGCATATACATGCACAGAAAAGTAATTAAAGATTTAATCAATCTGTAGAATCAGCAAGATTTCTTATTAAATACTACTTTTATTAACAATATTTACAAAAAAGATGGCCAGAGATAGATAAATGAAAGTGATCAGGGGCAAAAAATACCACATGGAGAGAGAAGGGCATAATTTAATTCAGAAAAAAGCCACAAAATGCTCTGTGAAAGAGAAATAGTAAAGGAAAATGTGTCTAAGATGCTATATATAAGAATATAGTCAATGAAACTAAAAAAACATTGGGTATACATGGAATGCTACTGTCAGTAGAAAAACAAAAGTATATTTGAAGTGACTATCACTTGATACAACTGAAACCAAGAAACTGGAAAGATTTTTTAAAGAATTATTTAATCAGGAGTTAATTCTACCCAACAATAATATTCATAGCTCATTATCTGAATTTGATGGGCTCTAAATTTTATGCCAACAGGACAAATAGCTGGGGAAGGATGATCAACTTTGGTTTCTCCTTCCCTCCTGAAGTCCAGTCTTGTGCTTTCCTGGGGCCAGAATTCCAGACTGCTCTGTGGAGAGTCTGAGTAGAGCCCCTGCTCTGTGACCAAAAAACTATCAGTGTCCTTTCCAGAACTTTCCAAGACAAACTGCTTACAATGAAAATGTGCCAGGTGAGAAAATGACCCCCACTCTCATATATACAAAGCTGATCACTTAACCCATTTCTGACACCTACTGCAACAATAAACAGAGACATGCTGGTTCCAGGGCTGCCCAGTAAAGCAGAACTCGAGTTCTTTTGAGGCTTCTAAGGTCCTGAATACTTTCAGTTGTTTGTCAGATTGGACAGATCCTACATGGACCAAAACTGCACTTCATAAGATCAAACAGCTTTTTTCTCTCCCAAACAGTTCTCTCTCTTGATGATGATGCCTTTTCTTCAACATACTTTCCTCAAAATTGCTATTTTTCAGCATAACTTTTTGGGCAAAAAGCATAGAAGCTTTTTCTTTAACACGATAGAGATAACAGCCTCTTAAACATTTCACAATGAGTTCTGCAGAATTTAAATAATACCCTTATTTCCTCAGGATATTTTAACAGGCTGAATTCTTCAGGAATCTTAAGTACCTTACATTCCACTGTCATACCCTGCAGGATCACAGAACTAAGCATATAAAAATGAGGTGAGAAGCAGTAGTGTTTAACAGAGTTCTCACTATACAAGCATATTTTAGACCAAATTCCTCAGCAAAAAGAGCATCAGTACACACAAAGGCCTACAGAGAATGACATTGACCTGACTTGGTATCATTGCTGTGATTTGATAACAAGGCTAGTAGGTTGCTATCAAACACATGGAAGAGAAAAGAAGCCTGTGATGATTTCAGTACCGGAGCTCGGAATATAAAGCCATTTTGGCAGATGGGGAGCATGGCCTTGCTGAGGAGTAAGTTGGGAGCATCAGCATGGCATTTTAAGCAGGTAGACAAGTAAAGAAGATATCAGGTGCTATTACCAACAAACAGCAAAAAGCAGCAGGAAAGAAACATCACCAGTGATAGAACCAGAGTCCTCACCAGCTACAACATCTGGCAATCACTGCACCTTGCTTCACAGGTCTGTCCTTTAGTCAGGTGTCCTAGTCAAAGCTCTGCTGCTACAAAAGATGCCTAAGTAACCAAAAGGTTCTGAGATCCAGTTAAAGAAAGGCTCAGCAACACTGGAACAAAACTAGATACACATGGTGAATGTGGATCAAAAGAGCCAGAAAATCACCGAGGGAGTTTTGGCAAGTTTGGCAGAGTCAGATATCTGAGGCAAACAACTGCTCTGTGTGGTGAGATTCACAGTTTACCTGGACAATATGAAGCTGAAAATACTAAATGCTATCAGAACTGTGCAGCACAGACCTAAACCCTCAGCTTGTCCTGCAGTACAAGACACAATGGTTAAAAAGAAACCCATTTTGTCATGCTTTGCTCTGTACCCTTGCACCTCTTCAAGTGGTTTTCTCCCCAGCTATCAAGTGAGGCCAGCTTTTTCTTACCAGAGATCGAGAGAAGGCAAGTGTATAAAAAGTACATTTAAAAAGAAATAACTCAGTGGTTTAGGAGCTCAAAGCTCCATTAATTAAAAAAGGAAGAAGGAAGCTGTGTATTTTATTTTGCATGTAACCTCTAAATGTGTAACATAATTTGGGAACAAGATACGCCCTTTGAAATTTGTTTGCATTCTTAAAAATTGAGCAAAATTCCTTAAAAGATTTGAAAATTGATGTACTTATTCTACAGCTTCCAACACTTTAAAACACCCCTCACTGAATAAACACAGAATTCAAAGAAGAGAACAACATATTTCATAACTAATTTCAGCACATCATATTGTAAGTAATAAAATATACACTGACAAGAAAGTAGATGTCATAAACCAGTCAAAAAGCACAACTGCTCTGAAACATACTGACATTAAATAGAAAAATGGTTGTCATTGCCTTATTTATCATACCCTTTTGAAATTTATACTGCTAGCAATACAAGAAATCACACACATCCTGTTCTTAAGAGGTCGGGCACTCCAAGCACTCACGTCCCAGATGAGGAGGAAGTTTTCATGTTATTTTTTATGTCCTTGGCAATCTCTTAAATGTAGAAAGATTAAAGTAAAAAGCAAATTTGAAAGAGATTCTGAAGGGGAAGGAGTCCTAAAAGCTATTATTTAAACAACAGAATTCCCTCTCCTTTGTCTTGGTTTCTGTGTGCTAATGCAGAAATGGAAAGTAGCACCTTTTAGATTTATCACCCTCTTTTCACAGAATCTGAAGACAACCTAATCTTTTTCCAGTTTTCCATCTGCAATATTTTTAAAGTTATCTAATGAAAACCTCTTAAACATTTTGGAACATCTCAAATCATATTCTCTGATGCCAAGATTAGATACTGATTCAGTATTAAACCATGGGAAAAACAGCAGGTTTTGGAAGTGTTTGTCCACTATAATACATGAAATCTGTACTACAGAAAATACAAAGGCCCCAAGCTTCAACAGCAACTATACACAATAAAAAGGGCTCCATTTCACCCTGGCTCAAAGTTTGCTACCATCTTTCTGAGGATTTTATTAGTAGCTACATTTCAGAAAAAATAAACTCAAGAAATTTAAGGAGAGAAAAAGGGAAGATATATGGACATTTCCAGACTCTTATGGAACACTTACAAGCTCTATTGTCGCATGACAGCACATAAGCAATACAGGAAACAGCAGCAGGAACCTGCAGGCTCTGTAACAATTTGCAGCTTATATATGGATAGTTAAAATTATTAGATTTTTATTCCCCGAAGTAAAACGTTTTTGATTGCTCAATAATAGAGAACATTATTAGTCCATTAGTTATTTCTTTATTTAGAAGCCTCAGAAGACCTAAGCAGCACACGGGCTGAAATCATACTACATTTCAACCTTTTCATTTCCTTCCATTAGTGTCTGAAAGTAGCTAACAACCACAATTAAAAGCAGTAACTTCACTGTCAGAAATCCCCTGAACCGAATCCTTTGTACAAACCACAGACACTATCACCAGGTAAATACTTCACCCAGGAAGAGGGCACAGTTTCCAGGTGCTACTCAATAGGAACAGGAGCTCCAAGGGTCACAATGAAAGGAAATTGATACTTGCCCTTAGCCTCTGCCATTCAACAAATAATCAATCATACACACATTCTCCTTCCAGAACTTTTTATTGACAGCATTAATTTCTTTTGAATCTTTAGCAAATCCTGTCAAAACTTTACCAGCCACTTCTACACAAAATGAGACAGTTTACACTGTCCAAAACCACTTTCACTTTGAGCAGAACTATTCAAAACCCAAAAAACCCAAATAAAACCTTTTATGTTTCATAATGTAACATGGGAGCAAGTCTCACCTTGGTGTACTCATCTTTGGCCTTGGTAAGCATCCGTAGGATATCCACTTCTTTGTTATTAGCAGAATTCATGATCATGGGGGACACCCCTGTTCCTGTGCCCTGCTGTGCTTTGAATTGCTCCTGCTGAGTTAGGCTGAAAGGTGGAGGATATACGAGACAAAAAGTACAGATAAAATACAAAAATTTAGTCATGATTACTATAAAATACTTAATTGAAACTCAAATATTTGTCTTCCCTCTGTCTACATTAAAACATGCATTAAAAAAAAACTCTAAAAAGATCTCTATAAAATCATAATTTGACACGAGATTTATTTTTTCTAATCTTGAATACACTAGACCATAGAATAAAATTTCTATAACTGAGTCACAATTTCTATACCCAGAAGGAGCAGGGAATTTATAGTGTTATTCAGTTCTGCTGGTGGTGGAGGATGGCAAACACACACAAATCAGGCATTAACTACTAGCAAATGACCAATTTCCTGCCCCAACTGTTTTATTATTATTGTAGAATGCTGAGAATTAAAACACACAGCCAATTGGCTGAGCAACAGGGTATTTTTTATCTATATGAAATACTGCTATTATAAACCACTACACGTGGTTTACATTTGCATGAATCCTCTGAAAACTAGGTTTTATTGTAGTAAATTACTAGTTTGAGAACACCTAATCACCACCAACCGAAACTTGAGCTAGTTAACTAAAATGAGCTGTCAAAAACCTGGGTTTCCTAGGGTTCATTGTTTATTTCTGTAAATTCATCCCCATCAATTATTTCTTGGGTCACAACTGACTCATTTTAGAGCTGTAGGATATACAGCAATACCAACAAACCCCACAGAACAAAACCCGCCACTGTCACAGGCTGCGTTTCACACTGTTTTGTCACTGCAAAATGAAAAGCAGCAGGTATTACATCAAAAAAAGGATCTATAGAGGAAAGATGACTACCTTCCCATCCAGTATTTTATCACAGAGCCTATCTGGAGTATAGTGGTAGGAGAGTTAAAGCAGTTTGCTGTGAATTGGGATGTGTGAAGATGAGGGGACTGGAAGTGCAGGGCATAGAAATGGGCTTTGAGGTACTCTGGCAATCCAACTTGCTGTCACTCCTCAGCAACTTCTGGCTACAGGAGCTGTTAAACTGCCACAGATGAGCTGCAAAGGAGATCCATGGCTCTGACAGGGCCTTTGCACTGTGCTCTGTTAGTAGCCCCAATGCTGTCAGCCTGACTGCCTCCCCCTCCTCCCATGGCACTCCTTGGGATGCCAAAGAGCCGGCTCTGCATCGTCCCTCCTGTCCCTCACCAGATTAGTGCCACAACGGTGTCTAACCCTACACACCACGGGCAACTGGAATATCCAACCACTGCCTGATCCTCCCCAGCCCCTTTGCTACATCCTCCATGTGAAAACTCTAAAAAATGCAGACTGCACGTGCTGATAAAACCTGCGTGACTCAAGCTCCTTCCTCCTCCAAGCGAACCTGAAAACCTGCAGAGCACGGTCTTAGGAAAAGGGTCACTGCAAACAAGGTCACCTCAGTACCTGAGGGAATTGCAAAAGAACGAGCCCTGTCCATCCTGAACACGTGAAGAAAGGAGTGATAGTGAAAAAAACTACCCCTATGACATTCTTAGGTTAAAATACAGCTGAGAACATAGTTCTGTGTGAAATCTTCACCTCTGGCTGGACTGCAAAATTAAAGTTTGTGTGACATGTATAAAACCACATTTTTATATGCATGAAAGCAATGACTTTAAAGCTAATTGAAGTCTTTCTTTAAATGCCAAAAACAAAGTGAATTTTGTATGTATTGCTGAGAAATGAGGAAGCAGGAATTCAGCCATGATGCACAAACAGGACAAAACCCACAGAAATTGTATTAGTACACTATGTCCTCATGATATCCTGCACTTACCTTGATATAAGGAAAAAAAAAGTAACAATATTAAAAACTAAAATCCCCCCAAATTGAAAAATATATTAAACCCCCAAAGAATACAATTCTTCAAAATAGATCTCTGAGTCATCAGGAAATAAAACATATTAACTGGTACACTCTGATGTAGCTGGAGAGCTGCACGACAAATTAGGAAAAATTACTGCAATACAGTGACTTATTTCTGATTTTATGAAATGCAGGCTTGACACTTGTAAGAAAGTTTATAAATATAAGTTTAAAGTAGAAAGGTATGATCATCCTAAAAACATAAAATGTGCATGTATGTACAGAAATACATACATAAAAAAGCACAGAAGTCTTGTTTATCCATCACTTACTTTTTCATGAGCTCTGCAATTCTTTGGCATTCTTCCTTATCATAAAACCAAATCCCATATATGGACACTGTAAATGCACATCAAACACAAACTATGAGCATCTTCTCTAACAGCAATTCTACCTGGTAGATATTTAAATATGACCTGTAAACAAATTTTAAAATTTATTTCCATCTTATGTTTTCCCCATCCAGAAACACAAAACGATACCTCGGATCCTATAAAATAAAAGAAAAGATCAAAGGCACATCTCTAAGCATGCAAATTACAAGCTCTTAAATATTCAATTAAGGCAAAGGTATTTGATCCCTTTCTTCAGAACACTAAACCAGTGTTTTGTTTTGTTTTTTTTTTTTTCTTTTAAATCTTTTTCTCTGTCCTTTATTTCAGTTATATCCATTTGACTCCACTACCAGCACACTGCAAGGAACATTGCATGCCTATGGAAGTAGGAAAATCTGTTTAGTTTTTAAACAATGTTCAGGTCTATCTTATACAGCATCAAAGTTGGTGGAGTAGGATGTACATACCTCTGCCTCCCCATAGATTTGCTCTAATTCTGCCCATTATTTTCAACAGCAAGTAAGGAATTACCTGTAGCCAACCCCAGTATTAGAAATCTATATTTAAGTTCAGATCTCCACGAAAGTGGCTGCAGCAAAGAGAGATCTGAATTTCCTGCTAGCTCAAGTTTCTCAGACACACACACCATGATGGTGAGAACCATAATGGAGTGGAGTCAGGGCAGGTTCCACAACCATTTCAAACAGGGAGCTTTTCCCCACTCCCACCTGTTATACAGCTCTGCAAGGTAGCCTGGCAATCAATCCACAGTCTGTCCATGTTCAGTAGGGTTGACTGTCCCAGTTTTAACCTCAGGCATCCATGATGAGAAGGGGAGACAAAAGCACTTAAAGGCTTAATACAGATCTTCCTCTCCACTACCAGAGCCTGGTGACACTCCCGAGTTCCCAGGAACAACCAGGGAGATCCTGGCTTTCCTTCTCCTTCCCTCCCTACCCTATTGCAGACAAGAGTTTTCTCTTAACCCTACTAAGAACTGGCAGTTCCTAACGAGTCTTTAAACAGAGTAGTGGCTACATTTCATTTGAAAATGGATTTCATTTGAAATGGGTTGAGCACCTGTTTAAGAACAATTCTAGCACAGACCCTGATGATGTAATATTTCCTAATATTAGGATAGTCCAAAAGCAGTAACTCCTTCAGTTCCACAGAGCCAAACCCGTGGCAAATGAAGTGTACCTTGGCTTTGTTAATGTTTGGAAAGAAAATGAATGTATAGCTCTTGCAAGACACAAGCATAATATCTTCTCCATTCTCCCCCTACCCCAAATTTTCAGCTGTGTGTTGTCTTCTATAGAACTAAAAATGGTTCCAATTGTTTACTACACAGATCATTGGCAAGAAGTCTAAAATATCCCACAAATCAGACATCCTGTAGACGTACAAAAATTAACTTTTAATGTCCTTTTTATGATTATTGAAGATGTGATGATTTCTGTTATTCAACTAAAAAAGGCAAGTAACATAATATGCACCAGTGAATCTACAAATGTGCAATGTAAGAGCTGAACTGCACAAGTAATCTCAGTTTTTTTTACATAAATATTAATATATGCATTTCCAATACACATTACTATTCTGGCATGTTCCAGTGGGCATCCAATAATAAACTGTGGACCTGCAGAAAAGTATGTGAACAACTCATAAGATTGCAGAACACTGACCTGTTATGCAAAACTTCACATCCTTCTGATGAAACACATTTGAAAATTTCTTGTCCAAATCACAAATAACTCAATATTGTTCAGTGCAACAGCACAGCAAGTAGACTGAGAACTCCAGACAAATCAAATTTATTTTAATCAAGATTCTTCTTTTTTAGAAAAGAATCTCCAATGGAGAAGAGTATTGATGAAACTTTAGCCATCTGCTCCACCTTCTCAAATTTTTCTTATGTCTACCACAGCTGGTGGCATCATCAATATGCAACACAGGCTGGACAACTTCACCTTTGGCCAGTGGAGCAGACACATCACAGACTATTTATGAACAGCTAATAAATCTGAAAGATGACAGTCCCTTGGAAAGGCTGAGCTGCTTCTGGCCACTGGAAGCTGAAAGACTCAAACCTACAGAAGAATCAAGCCAGTTTACCTGAACTCAGTGACAAACACAAGTAAACTGATAACCAAAGACATTTCAGATTTTACAGAACTACCACTAATATTTTGAAATACAATTGCAACAAATACAAACCTGTTTTAGGTCACAGAGTAAGGACACTGGGTCTGCCACCAAACCAAACCACGCCACCAGTCAAAAACATATCCCACCTTAACTCCAGTTTTAAGTCAGGATACTGCAGATCCAGAGACCTTTAGCCTAGAGCTTAGAGGAACTTCAACCCCACCCACATTTACTTTCTCTCCTTGGTTAAATGGTATTTTAAACCCAAATTAGGAAGCACAGCTGGAAGCAAGCTAAGAGCAAAGCCCAACATCCTGCTCCTGTGTGTCCAGAACAATGAACACTTCAGAAATCCACTGAGAAACAATCCCTGAGCTTGTGGCAGCACAACGTACCCCGAGCTCTTTCATGCATGTGAGAATGAGGACCACTGGGAACACAGCAGCTTGTGGAAATCTGAGATACCTGGAGTAACCATGGCATAAATTCACACTACAGTGGTATATTCTGCTCCAATCTGTATTTAAAAGAAAAAGAGTGTAAACAGTAGTTTTAAGAATGAGTATTAATGGCTTCCATCTTGATGAATGAAGACAAAATGGCCAAAAAAAATTCTTATGTGTGTGGCAACACATAAAACCCCACAACCAGAAAGAGAACCCAAGCTTATGAGAACCTGTAACTGTCAGGGAACCTGGCACCCTCGCAGACACACAATACAATTTCACTGCAAGCTTTCTACCAGCATGAAAACACTGCATGTCTTATCAGGATTAAACATAAGCAGATTACTTTTATCTGCCTTCCCACTCCATGAGACTGTTTGACAAAACAGAATTCTAGATCTAAGTATCATTTGTAGACTGGTAATTTCATGTTCGTGTTAAAAATGAATCATGAAACATCAGAGGCACAAAGCAAATTTTTCTGCTGCCACACAGAAGAGGAAATATTAAGTCACTTTTAGGCCTAGCTTCAACCATAAAGTTATGTAAGAAGAGATTATTGTAAAAAAAACAGAAAAAAATAAAATCAAAGTCAAGTAGTGAATTGATGACATTAAAAGAAAAAAAGTGCCAAAATTACAATGTTGTTAACAAAATTACACAGAACTATGACATAATGCAGCTATGAAATCAAGATCCAATTAATACTGAATGGGAAGCTAAATAAATTACTTAAATAAACTAACTGAAATTATTAATTATTAAGTGGTATCAATCTTCAGAATTTTTAGAAATTGAAAAAGGCAGGCTACTCATAAATCAAAACTGAAAAATTTTACCAAAATCTGTGAAACTCCTTTAATAGCTCAGTGATTGAATTTCAGGAAGGACACTATTTAAGTTTTAAATCACGACTTCAGAACCAATTCTAAAGCTTCCGCCTTACAATTTTCATTTTTTGGCTACGGATTTCTCCTGTCCTCACAAACACCAGAACACTTGATACTATTTATAAGCAGAAGCTGACAGCTGCTATCTCCCAGAATTACAGATAACAATTTCTAACTTCTCGATATTTGAAACATTAATTTAGTTATTATGATTATATGGAATTTCTTATCAACTTCAATCATTTGTGTTAAATATTCTATTTAAAACAAAGGCATCCTTTAGGATTATTTTTTTCCTCTCCATTATTCCCATGATTAGATTTTTGTCTTCTGGACAGACATTTCCATTATCAAAGCTTTTGTTTCAGTGCACCTGCAACACGTGATTTTTAAGCTATTGCTCCACAGACTGCATAAAGTCTTTAAGCTTGATAAAAATGAATACAGAAATACCTACTGACTAGAGATTCCTCTGTAACTAGGAACTGGTTTATACTTGCTGATATTAAAAATAAATAAATCAATCCCCACAATTCTTAAATTTTTGTGTTTTGCTCTTGATTTCATGCTTCTTAAGGTATTCTGCTCTATGTATAGTCTAGACTTTTGCTCCTGAATATGTAAATTCACACTTGGCTGTATGAGAAAGAAGTTTCTGTACCCACATCTTGCAAGGCAGGCAGGCACCTTTATGTTGCTCATCTTTTCTCTCTGCTGTGTACCACCCCTGTAATATCTGACCCTTCAGCAAACTATCAATGCTTGCATTTCTTTCACCAGTATTTTTTTAAATTACTGCAGCCTCCAATTCCAGGACCCATTGAAAAAAGAACCAAAGTGGGTTATACCCACAATAATGGTTTTCAGGCTATGAGTTGGTCATATAAAAAAGGAGCTAAAGCATGCCATGCTGATTTTGTGCTCCAATATGAGCATGCTCCTTTCATCCATGATGTTTTACAATCACAATACAAGGGGGTGTGAGGTTCCTTCTCCTTTGCTCAGGCTCAAAGCAGCACAGGAGACCTGCCTGCTGAACCTCTGCATCCTGCTCTGCAGCATAATGCAAGAGAGGACTGCAACAAGGGAAAGAAAATACAAAAACCCTGCAGCTAGGACAGCTGTACACTACTCTGGAAAGCTGAATCCCATCCCAGAGGTGTTATGCAATGATACACAGGCTGTGAAATGTCATCTGAAGTGGCTGCACTGGCTGTGAGTGCTTCACTTCCCAGTGGCTGAGTCAATATCCTAGACCTGGGTGCAACATTTGAGTGCATGGCCTGCACCACCCATCCCAACCTGAGTCTGTAAGAAGTGTTTTTGAACATATGAACAATAAATACACTGGAAACATTTGGCTTGAGCAAATAAAGTCAGACACTATATTTAATTGGTCTCTAATTGTAACAACACTGCCCTAGGATCCCAATTTGTGAAATGGGAAGAATATTTCTAATCTGAGCAAGGTAAAACAGTTTGGTTTGTTCACGAATTATCAGCTATTATAGAGATGACCCTTGGAGAAAACAACAAGAAAACCCAATAATTCTGTTTCTACTGCAGAACTTCAGTGGCATATAACAAAGCACAGGACCCATGCATGAGTAATGAGGAAAACCCAGGATACTGAGTAGCCTCTCAATGTGAACACCACTCCAACTATTTGATAACTGAAACCAAGTCCTTATTGCAAAAGAAGACAATCACACAGTATAAAACTCCAAAAACAGAGAGATTGCACAACTGACCTTAATTTTGGTATTTCCTAGTTTAGGAGTCTTAAAAGTTTTTTTGCTCCAAACAGGCTTTAAGTTCTTTCAAATGCAAAATTTTGCTATTTACATACTTAAACCCAAAACACTAGAAAAAATTTCAATTGTATCCTATTATACTATAATGATAAAAATGTGGCTCATCAACAGGACTGGAATTTTTAGGCCTCTTGCCTCTTGACATTGTGCAAAGCTTCACAATACAAAATATGTATTTGGTAAATGTATTTGTTTCTAAATAATGGAAATTCCTCTCTGGCTGTTACCTGTTCTCTTTGAAAGTTTTTGAAGAGAAGTCAAAACTTTTGATTTCTCAGGCACAAAAATATCAATAAATTGAAGCAAGGTAAGAGTTTTTCAAACAACAAAAATGTGTATTTTCATATGAGTTTAGCCTAAATTCCTAAAATGCTCTGAAAAGGCCCTGCCTGTTAAATTATCAGACACTTGTTCTTTCATTTAAAGATTGATAAAGCTCCTGATCCATTTATTTGGAGAACTGTTAACAAAGACTTGGTATTTCTATTATCTTAAACGTTTAAAATATTATATATGAACAAGCAAGCCAGAAAAAAAAAACCAAACCAACTAAACCAGTTATTAAAGGAAAAAGAATCCTACTCAGAGACATGTTAATGCAAAGCAATGATTACACATGGCCATTTTTCAGCTTAACCAGTGAAATTCAAGTGAGGAGGAAACTGTTTAAGCAATTTTATTTAAAAAAAAAAAAAACAACCCACAAAATACGCAACAACAAAATCCCCAACAAAATGAAAAAGCCCCTCCTGACCCCTTCGCCTAAAAACAAATGGTTTGAGAGTGGGCAATGACTGGCAACACTACTCAAGTCAAGAATAAGTTCCTCACCACCATCTGTTTAATTTTGCTTGGAACTACACTTTAAAAATCAAGACAAGATTTTTGTTAATAGAATGGACCCTGAAACATTCCTGCCATCAGTCATGAAAGTTGAGGCACCAATCTGCAGACTCCCAGATAGAGCCAGCAAATATTTCTGGTTTCATGAGGCAAAAAAAGGGACAGCACAGACATGGTGGATGGTTTAATAAATCGTTTCTGTGGCTCTGCTGTGAGAGACTGACTTCAGGCAGATTTTTAATCCAAATTTATCAGAAATTTTTTATGAAGAAAAATCAACTATGTAGCAGTCAAACAAAATAGGGTCACTGGAAAGCCCCCTAAATGGCCTCAATGCTGAAGTTCTGTTAGTACTGCAGAAAAATCTAAAGCCCATTGATCCATTTATTTCCATAAAGCACAGCAGATGTAAGAGTCCATCAGCAAGTTCTTTACTTTTTTTGGAAAAGAGCCCAAATTCAAACTGTATTTGCAAGATTTCCCTTAAATATGCCTTCTGTTGATGCTACAAGAAATTTTTAGTCATGATACAGGAATAGCATCTATGTTATGATCCATCTGGCTTAGAGAATTTATTTTTTTCCCCCACACCACTGGTTTTCCAGTCACACCTCCTGCCATTGCATCATCAGTTCCAAATAATTTTTAAATCATGATGGTGCATGACATTGAAATTAAGGCAGGATGGCTATAGATGTGAGGCTATTTAATTTCTTAAATAATGAGTTGTTCGTAATGAATATTTTTTCTTGAACACAGGCTCTCTTAAATAACAAGTGGTTCTTGTTACTGTTTCACAATAGACTTGCAAAATATCCCCATCAGACTAGAGCTCCATAAGCTAAAAACTGATCCAAATATCCTCAGTCAACACAAACATGGTTCTTGTGAAATAAAAATCAGAGAAAGGCTTACTGGAAAACAAATGCAACTCCTCAACACCTGAAACCATTTTTTTTTTTTTAGCTTACCTGTGCAATATATTCTCTGCTAACTTTCTAAAGCAAACAATAAAATATATCTTCAACACACCAGAATGAATCTACAGAATCACCTGAAGAGAACACAACAATGGCCTTACACAAATCTAGGCTAAATATCAATCCATACCTTCTATCAGCAGAAAGGCTTACACTAACAGGAGACTCTTAACAAGTGGAAGAGGTTGAACTAGAAACCTTTT
This sequence comes from Notiomystis cincta, assembly GCA_013398075.1. NCBI lineage: Eukaryota > Metazoa > Chordata > Aves > Passeriformes > Notiomystidae > Notiomystis > Notiomystis cincta. The sequence continues at coordinate 94,639 of VZRX01001037.1, forward strand.
CTTGGGTCTGTGCACTTCTCTCCTGCTTTGTAACAGAAAGCAAAGAGAACTCTCTTCAGTCAGAAAGGGACAACAGAGCTTTTCCAACCCAGAGACAACGAAAAAATTGCTTTTAATGGAAAGAACAGAAAGGAGAGCTACCTTCAGTGTCTCAATTTCCAGCCTCTTCCTTCCCACTGTGTTAACAACAGCAGCAGCTTCCGTATGTTTCTTGTGGAGTATCTGGGTTTCCAGTCCCATGGGGAAAAGCTGCTCTACTGCGTGTGACACACACAGCTGGTAGAGGACTCACCAGGATTTTCACATCAAGGTTTTAATTTATAATTTAGTCCAATCTAAGAATATGTTCCCAATTATTTTTAAAGTGCATCTCTGAGGTATCTGCCAAAGGGTACACCTCTAATTCCACAGCTATAGTTAAGTTCAAGGTCAAACTGTTTTCCAAACTCTGACAATGCCATTTTCCAGTATATTAGAAGACAGGGCAAAAAAAAGATTATTTTAACCTCAAATAGGTGTTCAATAGCATGTCATTTTTTCCTGAAACCTGAATTTTTACTATAATCAGTATGATGAGCTGTCACTCCAAATGGTTTAACTCCCACAAAATAATGAACAACTTCAAAAAGGGCTTCATGAGGAAAATAAGCAACCTTAACTATAGATGATGTTTCTAATTCTGACTGTTGTGATCTCATCTCCTATTTCTTCACTGCATACCTTCAGATCCTAAGTAATGGAAATACATTTGCAGATCTGGAATAAGTTCTTAGCCTGCAACAATAGAAGTCTGAGTTACTTGTATATACTTGTTCTTGTAACAAGAAACACGAAAGAAATACCCGAAGATCAAGATAATTTAAATCCCCCCCTTTTTGTATTTTTCCGTTTGTATACTCTGTACACATCATTTTGGAGGTAGGCAATTGTTTCATTTTCCCCACACCATCTCTAGCTCTAAAATGGTTCGAAAAAGAATGAAAAATCCATGTAGAAAGAGGCAAAAGTCAGCTACTCCTCCTGAGACCTCAAACAGTTCGTATTTACAGAGTATCTTATGTATTCCCTTCTGCTTTGCACACCCTGTTAAGGTTATACCCAACACGTTAAAGAGCTCTCTACTGTTCTGCAGCCATTCCTTCTCTTGCAGTCAGCTGTTACACTGCTCTCAGTAGCACCTGCTTGTCTGTAGAGCTGCAGACAGAAACTTCTCAGTACAACTCTTAGCAATGTAATACAAATTCACAGGCACAGAAAGGACTTCCACTGCTCTCACAGAACGACAGGCAAACAGTAACAGGTTTACTCCAGTTGTGGGCAGGTCCACACTGTGTCCACGAGCTAAATTTCACCCTGAACCCTTTTTCATTCACAGATGGTCACTGCATTTTTAGATGCTTGAAAGCTGAAGGATCATTAAAGTATTAATATAGACATTTCACCTGCATTTTTCTTGTGAAACTGCAATTTAGTAATTTGTTTAATGAAGATACAAATATCACCCCTTTGAAGTACCTTGTTGCTTTTTTCTTTTAATGACTGTAATTCTGCTTTAACATATTTGTATATATTTTACAATTTTATTTTAACTACTGAAGTTAGTGTTCAGATTACTGAGAAGTTTACTGACTTTTCTGTATTCTTGCACACAAGACATTCTCTGTGCAAGAGTACAGAACATTCTGTGTATATGTACAAAGAGGGAAACAATGCATCCCTGAGATCAAGTTTGTCACCAAGAAAATGTAATTTAAGTACTAAACAGTTCCTTATTTAACCTGTAATTCAACAGGAAAAAAACCCCTCACATTTATCAAATTCATTTTATATTAGCAGCTAGATATTTCACAATTGCAGCACTGAGAGGTACCCTGCAACTCTGAATCCCTGATTATATATTAGAGATATTCATAATTAAATAAAAATTTGGGATTTTTGCATTAGACTATTTTCACTGCACCAACTGTTTTGTTTCCACACAAAGTAAAAAGGCATATTTCATTTTGCTTCAGAAATCAGCAGTGTTAAATTATGCATAATCCTTTAGGAATAAAACTTAACAGTAATCATCATCTGCTTCCTCAGTCTCTTCCCTCCTTCAGCCTTTAATTCTCAGTGCAAATTTGAACATCTACTTTGCTTTCTGTTAAAGAGTGTTAGAGAGAGAGGGAGAGAGAGAGAGAGAGAAAGAGAGAGAGAGAGAGAGAGAGATTTACATGAGAGAAGCCAGAATAGAAACAACAGGTAACAATAAAAAACAAAGCAGCAAAGCCCTGCAGGAAGACATATCATACCTCACCAAAAAAATTCCAATGTCATTTCTCTCCTTTTTCTAATTATTATGAAATTTCATGAAGTTGTTAACTGAGAGATGTTACAAGTGCCTGTATAGAGGATTTAACAGTGTATGTTGTTTAGGAAAAGATATTGAAATTTTACAGAAAGGTGGTTTGTTTGACAAAAGAATTGGTACAGCTCCTCAAACAGAAAGTCCATATCCTGTCTAAGACAATGGCCAGCAGCAGATGATTCACAGAAAGAATCTTCTTAGTCCCTTTATTGTTGATTTCTGACCTGAAGTATGTGTCTTCTATCACTTACTATTCCTCTCCCCCCCAGCTACAGAATCTCTCTGGTTGGTTTTATGCATGTAAATAATACCTCTGTTATGCAAAGAGATTACTAAAACAGGCTCCAGAAGTCCTAGGCATACATGTATGTCCAAAATAATGAAGCCAGCAGGAAAACCCCACAGGGGCATTTTTTTTCAGATTGATTTTACGCAATGCATTACGATACAAAGGCTTTATATTTTATTAAAGGAAGCTCTGCTGCAAACCCAACGACTGGGCTGCACTCACAGCCATTAAAGCAAAGCAGGCAGCAGGCATCAAGCCCAGTGCTGTTACTGGTTTGGATGCCAGCTAAGACAAAACAGCAACGCTGCATTTGCAGCCCGAGTGGAATTCCACTGGAGCACTTGCACCGTGTGTCTGTACATAACACATTCCTTGTCCTTTAAAGGGTATGCTCCCTTACACTGGGGAAGGGTTTCTTCCCTTTTCCCGCCGGTAACTGAAAAGTATTCTTTACTGCCGATTTAAGGCTTGTTTTGACAAAGAGAGCACTGATGAGGCACTCAAGAGCTTGTATTAAATCAAAGTTAGACAGAAGTGAGCAGCTTGTATACGTGCTGTGGGATACACTTGCTCACATATTTATCTTCCACGTTTTGAGAGAAGGTTACAAATATTTTTATATATATACACACACATATAAAAGAGTGTGAGTAAGCAAGCTCACATTCCAAGAGAAGTTTTCTGGCTATGTCAGGAGTGTAGTCCACCCTCTGCTAAGCAAAGCTATTTTTTTCAAGCACAAGGGGATATTATCTGAGGAGCCCGTGTGGATATACAGAAACCAGAGATCGCCGTGGCTCGCTGAGGTGACGAGCTGACGGGTGGATGGCGCCCATTATCTTCGCTCCTCAATCCAAGTTTTCCTGAAAAACGGAGAGGGGGAGGAGAAGGCTCCAGCTGAGCATAAGGCTGGAGGACAAGCAAAGGATTAGGAGTGAACAGCAAGGAAAGGAAGGAGAATGCAAAAGATATTGAGAACGTTTCAAAGAGCTAGAAAATAGTTCCTAGATTAGAAGATCCAGTTGTCAGCAATTTAAAACAATATTGAGGTTTTACCTTCTGTACAAGGCTATTACACAACTCTGAAGCAAGAAAATTAACCAAAAGGAACGTGCCTTTACTATCTGTAGAAAATACACTTAGCTTCAGCTGCTTGGATGCTCCTTGGAATTTTAAAATGTTTCAAGCCTTGGTTCGGCAAGCGTATCACCCCCTGCCCAGCCACCAGCCAGGGGAACCCGACACCAAGTACAAGGGGAAGCTGGTGCACGAAACTCAGCTGAACTGCTTCTACATCAAACCTGGAGGTAAGACAACATCACCCACTTGTGTGCACAGAAACTGTACTGCTAGCTGCCGTGAGCGTTGCCTTCCTGTTTAAACAGAGCAATCTGTGTAATGTAGGAGACTACCCTAATATCTCACAGCAGTATTTGGTGATAATGTACTGTGAAGCCCTGAAGGTGTGATCACACCACCAGAGGACTTAGATAATTCTGGTAATTCTCAAATCTGGTGAGTTAAGTAGATGGACAGCTTCTCTTGGTTACATACTGGATTTTGAGCACCTAATGAACATTGCTTTCCCACTTCCACTGTGACATGATTAAAAAAAAAAAGAATCCAAGTGTAAGGAAAAAGAAAGAAACTGGGGATTTTTTTTTGTAGACAAAGAGGCTAAGAAGTTTAAAACATACAAGAGCTGGAAATACTAAATACATGTGTGCGTATGTGAAAGGATTAAGCTGCAAAGGCGGTTACACAAGGGATTTGTGAAAAGCAACCAGCTCTGTAATATCCTCATTTTCAGGAGAAATATGTAGGCACTCATGAACATATTTCCCCTGATCCTGAAACACCTACCATTTATGCTATGCAGGGAGGGATGTGTGAAGTAGAGGGTATACAGGTAGTCACGTGAAAATAACCTCTCTGAAAAAAATAATTATCTGTTGTTAGCCAAACTCTTGAGCATTACTGCATTATATGCCTATCTTATCTTGAAAAGACGTCAGGAATGCCCAGCACTGGCACTACACTCTCCACAGTAAACCTCCAGACAAGCTAATTTGTTGCTTAAATGCTGACATCCATAAATGGGAAACAAAGACTGTGTCTAGCAGATATATGCAGTATTGCTCTCCTGCCATCCCATACAGGAACTCCTCCACAAAGGTGGGATGCTTGAGACATGGTTCCAACTCTATTCCATACCCTTTTCCTACAGATTTGTTTGCCTAAGCAGAGATACAGCTCCACCCTGCACAAAATAATTTTACCGGCCATCCAAAAACTACACAGCTTTTTCATCTTGGCTCCTTAGCCTGTTTCTTCTCACATGGCATATTCTGACTTCCAGGTTAGGCTGAAACTGAAAACCTACATTAGCATTACTGCACTTCTTTTCCTTACACTTTTTTTTTGAAGCACCTTCAACACACAAGAGAAACACATCATTAGAGTGAAAACATGGCTGCAGTCATCACAGTTACAGCTGCAAAAAGCCACTTGACAAATAAAAACCATTCTAAACTGTTTGCTTTGCTCAGTCAAAAGGCTTCCACAATTGTCACCAAATCCTCAGGGTAGGAAGGGTGAGGAAGAAACAACTAAAATGTCCTTTATAGAAAGTCTGAATAGAAATATCTGTGCTGAGTTGGGGGGCGAGACGAGGGACGTGGTATTATGCATCAAAAATTAAAACTTAAGGCCTTCAAAGGGGTGTCTACAAATTCCACTGAAAAACGTAAATTGGATTTAGTTGAAAGGAAAAGATGAATAATAAGACAGCCCTGGAAAAATTAAATTTAGAAATACTTAGATTAGTACAAACAATTTTTCTTTAAAAAAAACAAATGAAAAGGAACTTTGCAGTTCTTCCTTTTTTTTATACAAACTGTAAAAACCTAATTCATAAAACATTTACTCTCCACAATACCACAGAAAAAAAACCCCAAACACCCTGAAGCTGAATTAACTAATACCTGCTAATCCTAGAATCACAGTAATAATTTAGTTTGATTGGGGCCTCTGCAGTTCACTTAGTCCAGCCTTCTGCTCAGAATAGTGGCAGCTGCAGTAGGAGAGACAGGGAAAGAAGAAATCATGATCAACTACAAGCTTCCATTAAAAAACTATATTCTACGGCATTTTTTCAGTTAATTTATTTTTAATTAATTTTCTTGTTCCCTTCCCTATGCTATAAATCCACTCCTCCTTCCATAGATTCAAGCAGAGTTTACTTACAGGTTTCAAAACCTGTAGTTTGTGCACTCTAGAACGGGCAAGCCAAATAACCAGCAGGTTGCAAAACCGTAATTCCTGATGTTAAAACCCACTTCCCTTGAGCCAGCACTGCTGCATGTACATCTATCCCTGACTGCACTGTTAAGTTACACCATCAAGTTATAATAATATTTTTATATCTCAGCAGGCAGGCATTAAAGATTTTCAGGTAGCCTTGAAAATTAAAATGAGACAAAGCAGAAAAATCTAATATATAGATGCATAGATTTTATGGTTTTAGTGATAAAAATGTAAATTGGTATTGATACTATTTCCAAGGGGCAGTTTATTATTTTTCTTGACATTCTGAAGTGATTTTTACCATTTTCTAAGCACATTAAAATCATTGCTTAGTTGAAGTATAGACCACAAAGGCAGGAACTATATGGGAAATGTAGTAGAAAATTAGTAATGCCTTGATCTCTGCTTTTATAAACTGGTTTATGAACAGATAATTTCTGAGTATAGGTACAAGGAAGTCAATAAACTGAGTACTAGAGGCCACCTCGCATGAAAAAAAATTATCATCACTATGAATCCAATAAATAGAGGCAGTAAGAAACTTGCTTCTCTCAAGAAAATCTGCAGATGACAAACTATAAAACAGTTAAGTTGGACAGAAACTTGAAAAGGTCTCAAAAAAATGCATGCAACATGACAAAAGTTACATCCTTCATTTTCTGGGTTTAGAATGAACTTTTACAAAAACATTAATTATTTTCAGCGTCGTTGTTTCCTCTGGAAATTTAAAAAAAGAAAGTAACGCCTGTGCTTAAGAGTGTTAGCATTCCAACACTCTCAGCAAAACTGAGGCTTCACTTTAAGGTCAGGAACACCCAGGGAAGATAATCATGACCTCTGCTGTTGCTCGTCTTGCTGGATACATGATGAATTTTTAAAATGCTGATCAAAGGAGAGAAACTGGAATGGAAAGGAAGTGAGAGCTGTTTGTATCTCTGAGACAAAAATGTCTCCAAGGACAGAACCTCAGGTAAACCACAATCATTTGTATTCTGAACAAATGGCAGTAGTCAGTCCAGGCAGACTTTTAATAAAGAGCTTTACCCAAAACACTTCAGCAAAAAAACAGGCTGAGAAGAATACATCCCTAAAAAGGGCAAGGTCCTTCTGCCAAAATTACTTTGCATTTCTACAGTTTGAGTTGGCAGTTTTGTTTCAAATTGACAAACACTTTTCAAAGAGTTTTAAACTACAGAAATATTTTCTTCAACAAAACATGCAGGTTGTAGCAGAGCAGAATTATAGTTCTGCAAACAAACTTAAGCTCAAAAAAATTGGTTTTAAATTATTCAGTTGTGACAAAACCACTGCATTTTGCTTAACAATGCAGCAACAGAAAGCCATGTAGTACTTCTGAATCAGTAGGCTGACTTTAGAGAAAAAAATAATACAGACTGGACAAAGCTAAAAACATTTACAGGTATTTGTTTCAAAATTCTGAAAGATGAATGAGCATTTGGGGAATAATCAACTGAATTTCAGTTTCAGTTATCTGCACTCATCCTGTTGGGGTTTTAATATGGGACCTGATAAGGTATGTTGGCAGGAAGGAGGCTGATAAGTCAGGTTCTCCTTTCTAAATTGATGTTTTTACCCAAACTAAAAACATTGAACAGAAACCCTATTACATCATAAAGACAAGGGCTGGAGTACCTATTTTGCCTGTCTCAACTGAGCAAGCAATTGGTCAATATATGGAAGGCCAAGTCTAAATATATACACAAGGAAATTTAACCACCAAATGCTGGTTTCATTCTCAAATTAAAAAAAAACCAAAACAGAAGAAGAAGTTTAACATACTATATTATACAATAATGTAGTATAGACTATGAACACATTTCAAGGTCAAAAGGACACTATGGTAGCCAAAAGAAGATTGTTTTTCATCATATATTCTTTTTTACGTATCAGATTCTCTTTGTGTTGCCTCCTACCTTTTCCCTTCAGAAGTAAACTTTTTTAAGTCTTCAAGCTAAGATATTCCTTACAAGAGAAATGCTATTTGCAGGGTCACTGCAGAGGTGGGACACTTATTATCCATTTGTATTTTTACCAGGATGTTTTTCCTTAGAAGGGTGAACTAAAATGAGCCACAATCGGTCTCGAAAAAAGATGAGTTGTTCTATTTGAGAGGATGCTGTAACACAATGTAAGAATGAAAAATAATCATCTGAGGAAAATGGACACTGTTACCTTTTCCTAAACATTTTACAATCACTTGCCCCCAAGTGTATATTTGGAAAAATTTTCATACATAATTATGAACTACAGGGAAAAAAAAACCAACAACAACAACAAAAAAAAAATCAACCCACAAATCACAGATAAAACCCATAAAATTTCTTTAGACAGCTGGCAAACTTCCCTCTCCCTCCTATCCCATCTAGCAGATGTCTTTGCAATGTAGGAATCTGGAAAAATACAAATTTTTCAGGGTTCTGGCAGGACAGATGGTGGCAGGTTAAAGTGAAAAACTGAAACAAGTGCGAGGTCATGTACAGACCACGTGTGTCTGGGCAGCTTTGCCAGAACCAGGCATGTCTGCTCTGCTCTTGTACCACTGGCTGAACCGCTGCAAGAGCCCAAATTCAGCAGCCACCTCTCACTAGAAGGCTTTATTCCATTTCAGTCTTAGGAGATGACACCAGCAAAGCCCTTGCTACAGTGTGGCACAGAAGTGAGAAGTAACTTCTATGTCCAAATAGGTACAGAAACTGTCAGAGAGAGAATATTGGTTGACGTGTCACACAATTTCTTTCTCCACTCAATATAGCAGAAAAGCACCCAATTAACCTGTATCAGATCACTGTTACAATTAGCATACTATTTTAAGGTAGGATCTTGTGCTCTTGGCAGCTGAAATGCTCAAGGTGAAGCCAGCGCTGAGATAAGCAACTTAATATTCCCCAAATTCCCTGTTTCCCATAAGCATCAAAACCAGTATTTGGCGGTGAAAAGGTAAATGAGTGAAATCAAGAAATAATTCCCAGCACACAGACATAAACACCTGGTACAATACAGAGAGGGGAACAGCTATAATTATTATATAGCTGCTAAAGGGAGAAAATTAAGGTAATTTAATCAATAATTTACTGCTGTGTATTTCTTCTCAACTGTCTCATAATCAGCATCAAGGCTTAAGCAGCAGGCTCTAAACACTGGTTTTTCCCAATAACTATCATCAAAAACTAATAAAAAAGTAGTAAGATGAGTCAAATACATAACTCATGAAATGAAAAAAAATATTTTAAATTGTTAGATCATCTTAACGAAACCACAACTACTGTCTTGCTCTCAGAAAGAAAGCATCTAAAATTGCAGTTAACTATGGAAGTTCAAAGGTCACACTGAAAATTGCCTGTTTGATCCATAAACCTTCTGTTCCTTGGTGGACAAAGATTTCTGCTGGCATTAAAAACTGTAATTTGAGCTTCCCTCCTGGCTTTGAAATGAATAAGCCCAGCTCTACCCTAACAGATTTCCCAAATAGAACTTTCCTGTGAAACAGTGGATCAGTGCAAACATTAACTGGCATGGATCCCAAATCCAGCCTGAAAAGTCCTGGGATTAGACTTTAAGTGTCTCCAACATGGTATTTAGACAATATTTCAACTTAAGATGACCAGGATCATATGAAACAATAAAAGAAATATGAAAAAATAAAGTAAAAAGATGAAACACACATTTTTTATTTTAAAGCATTTCTAAAATTTATATTTATTATTAATAACTTGGGAATTTTTTCTATTGTAATATATTGGATAGAAAGCAAGCTTTACAAAAGGATAGCTTTCACATGACAAAATGTTGTTGGACTTGTCCAGTGTACAAGTACCACCTTTTGCTGCCAAAAAGACTAATTTTAGACTGTGTGGTACAACCAGCCATAGATACTGAGCTGTACAAAATGAAATCTGAATACTGAAAGAAACAAAACAATGGGCAGGGCCAGCAATTGGAAACACAGAGGAAATTGATAGTTTTGTCAGATCTACTAAGAAGACATGTATGAAAACCAGCATAAGAAGTCACCAAGTCCAACAACTCGTTAGAAAAAGAGAATTTGTTTCCAGATACTGTTAAGTATTACTGCCAAACTGTCCACTGTTCTGCCAAGTAAACAGCTATTATTGAGTACTCCTTGTTAGTATGTGAAAGCAGGACATAAAAATAATATTACAACATAAGGGCCTAACCCCTCCCTCCCCTCCCATTTTTATATGAAAATTTGGTTTAACAAGGAATAAGCCTCAAGCCTTAGTTTTGCAAAAAAAGTCAAGGCAAGTTGTACCATAAAGCACAACAGCAGGGAAATATTCATATAGAAAATTCAAGAGGATATTCAGAACTGTGTTTGGATGAGACACTCATGAAAACACATACTTAATGTTGAGGACACCCCTTTATTTTATGTTGCAAAGGCTTTGAAATACAAAGTAAGGAAGAAAGGGCAAGAGGTATCTGCAGTGAAGGAATCACCACACGAATTCTTTGTAAGGACCTAAAGAAAACCTGGAAAAATCAAATGAGGTGGTAAATAACTTGGCTTACAATTTGCTCTGGAAACAGATGTTTTCACAAAAAATCTGAGAAAACAGTTTTTCCTGTTAAGTATCAAAATCTTCAAAAACACTTTCTTGAAGAAATAGTAAGTAAGCCTTTGTAAGAATATTTTAGGAAGAGAAACAGCTAGGGGTAATGGATCCTTATATCAGAACTCACCTGATAATGACAGAATTTATAGGGGTTTTTTTAGTAAAACAAACATGAATCTTCTCTCAGACAACGAAATTCTCAATTCAGTTAAGAGGTATAGATTTACCCATGCTTAGATCTAACAGCTAACCCTGGTAAAAATCAGATCCACAGACCCAGGCATCCTGTTCAGGAGCACAGGCTGCTACTTATATTTGAGACCCTGCAAATCCAAAATTTTCATGTCTCTTAATGAAAAGACAGCTTACATCTCCCAACTCTGACTTTTCTCCTAGTAAAAAAATAAACAAACTACAGTTTATGTGCAGCAATCAAAATAAAAACCTATTTTCTGTCACCACAGAATTACGACAACTTCTAACTACCCTTTGTATCACTTGTCTCAACAAAAATGAAAAATTAATAGATCAGGTTTCAAAAGGCAGATATTAGTATACATACATAAACTCCTAATGGAGTTTCCAAATGAAACTGGTTTCAAAACCAGGTGGAATAAAGAGGTGTAATAGTACTTCAAATCCTAAGGTCTGGTCTAGGTCAGCCTGGAGATGTCTGCAATTCTTTTCAGCTCCTTTCTGAATTCCAATTCTTTGTCAACCTAGCAAATACTCTCAAAAATAGCAGTTTCATTTAGGCTATTTAGAATGTTCTTCCTCTATTGCTTCTACCACATGGTGTGTGTGAACAACAGGATTCCCTCTTGATATATTTTCCAACTCCAAATTAGTTTATGAAATAAAAAGGTCTAGCAGATTATCAAACTGGGCTGCTTTGCAAGCCATGGATTGCTTTTGCCTTTACTTCACCCAGAGGGAACACTTGAGCATCACAGTTCACATAAACCATTTCTGCAATCTGCTTTTATGCATAAAGGACAAAGCCCAGATCATGTACTACAGCTCTGCTTCCAAGCACAGCTACAAACTGTGGATTTACAACTGCTCCCTGCACATTGGAACAGGCTGTGTGCAGAGCTGCATGCACAAGTAGGCTTCCTCACATCTTTCACTCATTTCTGAGCTTGCCTGACACTTGCTAATTCTTGTGCAAAGATAGTAATGCATTATCAACAGAAAGCCTGAAGTAATAACTTTGCCTTTCAGCAGGGTTTAAATGAGACTCAGCATTATGTTGTCAAAGAGTTACACCTAATAGCTGAGAAGCAACCTGCCTTCCAACGTGCTCCAAGAACAGTATTTTGGAGCTGGAGCAGAACACAGGGGTTGAATTGGCTGCATTTGTCTGTTTTCATGCAGAACATCAAGACTACAAATATTACACTGAGACTTCCAGCACTGACTGGGGTACATTCAGAACACAACACACACACACACTCTCTCTGTCTCTGCCAGCCCATCACACACAGGCAACCATAAACATGCACAATTTGTCAGTTAAATGAGGAGATTACTCCTAAGCACATTCTAATACTTTCTTTAGTAAAGTGGCATTTTAGGGAGCACTGAGCAATTGTTCTCCTTCAGTGCACCAAAAAAGCAAAATGCATTCCTTCAATTTCAACCCTTGAGTGCTGCAGTCTAAGCACTTGGACTACCTCAACCAAGAGCTGACTTGAAGAGAACCTGACTCCAGTATTTAACCCAACGTGTCAGATACTTACATCTGGCATTTCTGTAGAGTAGGAAAGGGTCCTGGAGCTGGAAATCGAGGTCTTTAGTAATAGGTTCTGTCCGATTTTCCATGCTCAGTCTGTTCATAATTGTGAAACCATGCCTTGGAGAAGCTGATCTGAAAAGAGCAAGGAGAAATCCCATCAAGTCAAGGGAAAGGGAAAGAGCAAGAATTTCTTTGTTGCACAGTGCTCCAAACTCATTATTTATTTATTTCTAAGAGATGCTACAAAAATCTAATTTTGTTGCCAAGGAAATAAAAATTGACTCTTGCAGTTTCGTTAATCCTTTTAATTAAATTATGACAAAGCCCTACATTACGAATGAGAAATAAACAGACCATCAGCATCACATGATCCAGTGCCACCATCTCCCCTATAGCTCCCTGCTGGACCAAAAAACAGCTTAAAATAAGTCAGAGCAAACAAACTTCTCAGCACTCAAGCTAACAATTGCAGATACTAACAGTCATCAGAGAGAGAGTTTTCTGTGCCACCTAAAGACAGAAGTCACTATGTGAGAAACTGAAACAGGCTGCCCTGGAGCAGCTGTGAATCCTCCCCCAGCTCTGATAAATGACGAATCTAAACCATTCTATGACTCTAAACCATTATGCTCATTCATGGGGATTACACTTCACATCACCTAGACAAAACTCTTAAACCTACCATGATACTGACAGGAGATATTCCTTTCAAACCAAGTTTGACAATAAAGGAAAAGATGATGGCTAAACATTTGGGAAAAGTACCATCTCTGCTTAATTGCTGGTGTGTGGATTTCTCTATGAAACCAAAACACAGGAACCTGGATTATGGGATTGGAGTCAATCAAAAAATAAAAAAAGGGAAATCCTTGACAAGAATCCTTGTTTGCAAGGGTCAGTATTTCACTTCAAGCAAACAAACAGTCCATTTCCACTGGTGTTAAGCCAGTTGTAAGCCTGACTTTATGACTGTTGCTCAGAATTCCCAAAGGTGAGCTGGGCAGTAAGCAAGTCAGGCCAAGTAAAATGGCACCACCACTTTATACAGTGACGAAGGTAACAAGAAGCAACAGAGGCAGCGCCGGCGCTCTCCAAACGATCTGTTGGCGACGTCTTGTCCACAGGACTTCATAAAGTTGTTTGACTCCACAGAAAATTAAAGTTAGAGCTGATGATGAGGGCAATGCATGATGTTACTCACAGTTCACAACCTGTTCCATACTGCTGCCTGAAGTGCAGCCAGGCAGCCACCTCTGCCCAAAATGGAAACTTCCTCAGGCAAACAAAAAAGAACAGTGAAACACAACAAACACCAGAAGTACCAGGTTTCATGTTGTCAGTTCTTGAGCTCTGAAACCAACATCCCAGGAATTACTGCTTCTTCTGTCTTGCAGCACACAAGCCACCACATCCACCCACTGCCAGCACAACTAATGTCTGCTGCTTTCCTCTCGTGGTGGTAATTTTAACAGCACCTGATCTGCACTTACCTGAGAGCATCTTAGAAAAATCGCTGATGGCCATTGCCACTGCTGGTACAAGAGAGCTGCAAAGACTGAAACCAGCATTCCCACTTCCCAAAACGCTCATGAGCCTCTCTGTCACCTCACACACTCCCCTCTCATCTTCTCAAAACCACCTCTTGCTTTCTCAGCTCTCCTACCAGACCCTCTTTGATATAAAAGTTGAAAAAGTAGCTTTCTGCTTTGCTGTTACACCTCAGCAGCTACTGCAAGACCTGCTGACTGTGTAACTCTCTGATTTTAACAACAGTCACAGAGAAATGCTGGGGCACCAACATGGAAACCCCAGCACAGGGCAGGCTTCACAACAGAACAAACATATGTGCCAGAACAAAAAAAAAATGTATAAAAAATGATGCTCTGAAAGCCACAACCAGAGCTGCTGCTAAAAGAAAGCATTAAAACCATCCAAAATGTTGGATGAAATATGCAGACACAAGTAGTTTGAAAGGTGCCTGAGTAGGGGACACAATATTTCTAAAGCTCTGCCATTCCCTTCCTTTAAGCAGTTTCTTTATTTATTTCACTCTTTTTTTGTTCAGACACTTTCAAACTGCAAATCCCATTTAAACCAACACAAAAGATTTCTATAGTTTACCCATAGTGACATTTAAATCACATTTGGAAGTCTTATCATGATAACACAAGATAACGTCTCCTTCAGAGTGTTTTCTCTCCCACATTAGCTTCTGTCAGTTTCAGTTTCTCTTCACCCTTGAACGAGGGAGAGCATTTTACTTTATTCAGCCATGCTCCATCCCAGGCAGCTTTTCCATATCCACGGGTTTCACCCGTGGATGGTGAAATGCAGTGTCCTCACCTTGTGTAAACAAACAGCGTTCCCTCCACATCCGTCTTCTCCTGAAGGAAAGGAACATTAACATTGTTGAAAACAGGGCAGCGTTTTGCTCACCATCAGTGAGCCCCCTTTTTCTCTGTTTTACCAGTACCATCAGTTCCCTCTCTCTCACCCAAGGCAGGAAAAAACAACTAAACCAACCTTCAAGGGCTGCTGGTGAGAGGCTGGAGCTAGCACAGGTCATGCAGCTGACCCAGGTTTTGAGGTAAGATAGGAAAACGCTGAAGGCACAACACCTTAAACATTGAACATTGCACTGGGTTAATTCCAGGCTACAACTGAGCACAAGACACAGGCAAGAGGCAGAGAGGAGTTTCCAAAGGGCACCTGCCCTCAGGGGTGGTGTTCAGGGCAGAAACAGGGAAAACAACACAAACGACAGATTAGGCAGGTTCTTTGAATACAGGCTCTGAGTCTCACCATTAGAGCAAGCCAAGAACCACCTGCCAAGAGCCTGAATATTCTATTACCCAATGTTTCCCCAAGCCAATTACGTTTGTGCATCTCACAACAAAGCTTTTAGCAGGGGTAACTGCACCACTCTCTTGCACATGTTTGGCTTCCACTGTAAGTGTCAAAAGGGCAGAGGAGCACCTGAGTCTCACAGCCCTGGGTTAAACCTGAGTCTTCCATGGCCTCGTGTTAAAAGCCAGACTTGGGTTAAACTCCCACTCCAGGTTAAACCTGAGTCTTCCATGGCCTCGTGTTAAAAGCCAGACTTGGGTTAAACTCCCACCCCAGGTTAAACCTCAGTCTTCCATGGCCTCGTGTTAAAAGCCAGACTTGGGTTAAACTCCCACCCCAGGTTAAACCTCAGTCTTCCATGGCCTCGTGTTAAAAGCCAGACTTGGGTTAAACTCCGGCCTCCACAGCCCTGGGTTAAACTCCCGCCCCAGGTTAAACCTCAGTCTTCCATGGCCTCGGGTTAAAAGCCAGACTTGGGTTAAACTCC
>VZRX01001037.1:110791-128990 GCA_013398075.1 Notiomystis cincta
TCAGTACACGCACGTTCCTCGTTCCTCCGAGGGGAAAGTGCCACACTTCAGGGGTGCCCGGCGGGGCGAGGAGCAGCGGGCACAGAGTAAAACACACCGGAGTTCACCTCTCCCGGAGCCCTGGGCGCTGAGGGCGGCAGCGCAGCGCAGCGGCCGCCAGGGTGGGGGCGGAGGCGCTGCGGAGGCGTTGCTGTCCCAGCCGCTCCCGGAGCGGGGCCCGGAGGGCTCTGCCATCGCGGACAGCGCCGTGCGGGTGCTTTGTGTCCCTGCGGAGAGCGGGTCCCTGAGCTCGGTGTCGGCGAGCCGGGCCGGGCCGGCGAGGGGATGGCTGAGCACAGGCGGGCTGTGCTTGCTGGCACACGCTCACCGCCCTCAGCGAGCCGCGGGGAGTGGCACTGCGGGCTACACCATCACACGGCCTTCGCGTCGATACACACACACACATATATATATATATATATACACTCGTACGTGCGACAAGCAGCCGAAAGCTAAACAAGCATACGATAATATGGAGTTATACAAATAGCGAGCAACAGATGAACGAGACCAAGAATTCAGTCGCCACATTTTCCCGTCAGACACACATGTTTATTATTAATCTATCGGGGACCAACAGTTTACAGCAAATACACGAGCTTTATGAGGCGTGCGGATAAACTCAGTACATACTTATATCGAAAAGATTTGCTTAACCCTCCTGCTTGAACCCCCTGTATAAGAGCAAATTATTTTTACTTCATCAGCTCCGTTCTGGAGGCAGTTCCCACCCTCCCTGTACAGAAGCAGTGTATATTGGTGTTAAATTTAACTCCCAGAGAACGGGAAACCCTGGAAGAACCAAGGTGGTGGTAGTGGACGCTGTCTGAATTGTTTGCAGTATTCCCGACAGAACATTTTCAAAAGGGCAGTAGCTGGACAGAGGGGGTGGGGTCTGCTATTGTGTTTTCTTCCCTTCCCCTCGCTCCAGGCCAGATGGAGCCTGTGGGATGGAGCGAGCAGGAGCATCTGCTCCAAGAGCAAACGGGCAAGCCTAGGTAAAAGACTCCCATAGAGGAGAGAATTGAGAGGCAGCAAGCTGGGAACTCATAGCCTTAAATGCAAGAGCACTGAGTCTCTGGAGTGGAGTTGGGAATGGCCGTGTTGTCAAAAAGGACAGAAAGAAAGGCTGGGTTTTGGGATTTAGGAGAGACTATTTAGGTTTTATTGTATCCTAGAAGAGCACTAAAAATTGCATCACTAAGAATGAGGACCTACAGCTTGCTCTGCAAGCATATATTAGAGAAAACATCTGAACATACTCTGGTTATAATCTGTCTCACTCTCACTTCCTCCTTGTCTAAAGCCACCTTGTTTCTTTTGGGGCTGTGCTGAAACGCAGCTTTAGAGTTTAGAATTCTGTAAGTGGTGTTTTTGGGTTTTTTGTGAGACTTGTGGTAGGAAAATGGCTCCACTGCAAAGCTCTGGCTGACCTACAGATCCTGTAGCAGCAAGGAGGATACATGGGCTCGTGGTGGACAAGGAAACTGCTGTCCTCAGTCTGGAAGTGACCAGAGTAGAAAGGCAAAAAAAAAAGGAAAAAGTAGTAAGAAGGAGAGATAAGTCAGCTGTTGCTTAAATAGTTAACAGATGCACCTTAGTTTCTTTTTGCTGATTTTCCCAGTTTCCAGGAACCCTTGAGCACATTCTTCCTCATGTGCTGGGGCTTCTCTTTACTGTCACCTTCAATTCTTTGGCAGTTCTCCTGCTTACACAACTTCTCACCAAGGCTTAGAATGTGAAACTCTTGGAGTCCTGAAGTTTTCCTTTACAGATGCTTTTCCTGTCTCCAACAATAATACCTTTAAAAAGGTGCTCTACTTTCTTTTTCTTATTTTTTTTCTTTTTTTTTTTTTGGTGGGGTACATATTGAGAAAGTCCCATAAGGAAGACTGTGCTTTAGAAACTGTGTTTGAAAGGCTATTTATTTGAATTTTGAAAGTTACTGGGTAGGAGAAAGCGGTGCACAGATTGCAGAAGATCTATTGCAGCCCTGAAAAAAATGTTTGAGGCAGAAACGAGGTGCCTGTCAGTTGTCAGGACTTGCCTTGTTTCTGTCGTTGCCTCTTTTGTCAGCCCAAGCAGTAAGCAATGCCTGAAGCCTTGCACATTTGTTGTGTTAGAGAGACTGACTGGCTCCAGGTTATCTCCTGTGCCCTTCTCTTGACTTAGGAAGACTGTAGAGTGTCCTGTTCCCTTGAGGTCCCTGCAAGAAAACTCAGCTGTGAGGTTAAATATCTTGAAGCAGACCTGTCAGATACTTTGCCTGTGTGTTTCTGTTCGTAGCTGCTTTTTACCACCTCCCTCCCAGGTCCCTGCGCCCCTTTCTCACGCAGATGGACAGACAGTTCCCTAACACTGTGTTTTGAGTCAGAGAACCTGTCAAGCTTCTGATCAGGCCTTTTTATATTTTCTGTTACACTCTGAGGCACTTTCCAGCTGTTTTCCTGTATAAGTGGGATGTAATTGCTCCTTCCATTTAGCCTGAAGTAAATATACTTTATAAAGTCATTAGTTCTGCCCTGCTTTATGGGATCATTTGATAGTAGACTAAAAATTTTCCAGTGAAACAAGATGCTGTCAATAAGAGAAACACTGTGAATTCTCACTGCATCTAAAAGCTTAAGGATGTTGTAGCAAAAACGTCACAGCTTAAAAACATTGATTCTTAAACTATGGTTCTTTTTCTTAGTCAGTAATCCAGTAGTTCATGGTAACTGTAAAACCGAGTCTGAATGATCTTGCTGTAATTTTGTTTATGAAACAAAGTAATTTTCTAGCTTTCAAAATGTCATAATTTCACAACGTATATAATTAGAATGTCACTTTTTTATCTTCTACCTGCCTGGATACTGTTTAATTAAAAAACCCAAACCACATCTTGCTTTTGATATGGTATGAAAAGGATTTTGTGTAGGTAATATTCAGACCAATTTAAGGCAAAATTCGTGTAGCATGACATTTTTGAAGGTCTCCCTTAATAGCAAATTTGGAGATGGTTAGGCCACACCTTTTCATGAAGGTTGTTCAAGCAGTTATTAAACCTTCACATGCAAGAATCTGTGACCCTGGTAAAGATTCAGACGCGCTTCCTCCTGCGAATTGTTGACACTGAGTGTGTGATTCCCTGTGGGTGGATTTGGTGCAAGTCCCGCCCCAGGTCCCAGGCGTTCGGTCCTGCCCTTCTGGCACCTCGCTTGGGGCCTGGCACGGGTGTGTCTGTGGCCTCAGTGTGTGAACCAGACAGGTGTGGGGGATGAAGTGGGTGAGGATCAAGTGTTCACAGCGCTGCCGAGCTCGCAGCCTCCCCTGCCTGCCTGCCTGCCCATCCGCCCCTTTCTCTGAGCTGCGCCTTCCTCTGATGAGCACCTGAAATCGCTTGAGCCAACACGGTGCTGAGCACCTCATTTGCCTCACTTCCTCTTCTCCAGCCCCTTTGGAGCTGTTGCTGCATGGTACTTGCCTTTCCCTTTGATTCCTTCCCGACGGCTGCCACGACTTTCTTCTCGCTCTGACTGGTGGCACCACGGCTGTCCCTGCTAGAGGAGCCAGTGCTGAGGCAGCACTCATGGGTTCCTCTCCCTCATCCAGGGCCACTTGAACGCATTTGTGTGATGCCTTGCAGCATGCTGCTGTCCTGGGAGCAGCAGGTTGCTCTGGGGGAGCCACAATGATCCACATATTCCTGGGCATGTGCCTTCAGTGCTTCTCCCTCTCTGGGAACCAGAGCCCTGTGCTTTGTGCTGGAGTCTGGCTGCATCCCTTCCCAGGCACAGCTGAAATGTGTGGTCTTCTCAGCCCACTTTTATTAAGGCTCCCAGTAGCTCTGCACTGGAATGCTTTCCTCATGCTTGAAAGCTGAAATTCTCAGTCGTACTCTTAGAGCACTTCTTAACTCTGGCCCTAATGGTTAAAAGAATTTTAGTCTTTTTGCAAGTAATTTATTACTTGCTGAAGGTTCCTTCATGTGTGTAGGGTCAGACTATTATAGTTTCATCTGCTGCTGTTATTAAAATACTCTCTCTCTGCACTGAAACTAAATCTGGCTGCTTTCATTCCACTTTTAAACAGCTTTCCCCCTGCCCCCAGAAAAACCCCAGTACAGTAGGTTCTTAGCAGGCACATGTTTGTCTAAAATGTGAAGTTTGTGAGACTGTTCTGAGATTTTTTGCAACGTTAGTCCACACAGAAATGGTCCACAGGTTCTTTGGCATTGTTGGATTTGGAATTCTGTTATTATACATACTGTGTACAAAATAATTAACTATAATTTACCATGATTTTCAATCCAAGATTGCATTTTTGCTGCATATAAGAGCCTGGGTTTTCACCAAAGGACTTTTTTTTTTCTTTGACTGACTTACTATCAGAATCAATGAGCAAAATATCACTTTTTACTTCCTCTTTTGCTATGCATTTATTTGCAAGGTACTGAGCTTTACCTTTTTAGAAATTCTCAAAAATGTACCTTTTTTATAGGTCCAGTTCCTGCCAGTGGCTTATCTTGAGGAGAGCTAGAGGGAAGTTACCTACTTTTGTTAGTAGAGCTACATGTTTTTCTTTCTAACTTCCTATGCAAATATTATACTTGTAGAATGAAGAATTCTTTTTGGTTTACCTTTAGTCACTTTTCAGAGGACATAATATGAGCTGCAAAAACAAATTTAACACCACGAAAAGACTTATTTCAGGAGGAGGAAGGGAGATTCTATACCAATGTAATTACATTGAAATCTAGTGTTATTCAGGAAAAGAAAAACATCTTCCTTGTGTACCTTTAATCAGTACAATTTTTTATTTTTATCTGTGTTAGATTTTCAGTGTTTTAAGTGACTATATGATTTCTGTGTCACGTCTTTAGATAAGCAGAAATGAGAATATGGTAAACTTAAAAGAGATATTTTTTGTGTGTGGACTGTTTTTCCTGTTTAATCTAGTTACCACAGTAAAACACATTGCCTTTATCCACAAAATTTGCCTTTTATAGCTATGCATTTGTGAGTATGATTCTTTCAGATCTCTTAATAAAATTCTAGATTTTATCCCCCAGTCTCTCTCTAATGCTGATAATGTTCCAGACATATATTGTTGATTTTCCTGCTATAGCAAAGAAAAAATATTGTCAAAACTTACAGAAGACTTTTTCCTTCTTCTTTGTTTATTGTTGCAGAATGCACTAACTGCAGTAACATTTCTCATAAGGTTTAACTTTGCAAATTCCTTTTCTTCCACCCCCATGCTACTTTAATTACGGTTAAAATTTATCGCTCGATTTTTATCCTGAGAAGGCAAACATTTGGAGCCAGTATGTGATTTTTTCCTGTGTTTTTGTTACCACAACTGTCCATGTTGAAGTTCAATAAAATATATTTGATAGCCATTACCTTATTGCTGTCCTGATAAAGTGGCATAAACTGTTTTGAGCCGTCACTTTCGTTCTTTGCTCGGTTGATTGGCTAGAAGAGCCACCAAAATATTGAAGATGATCAGGCTATTCCCCATAGGTTAATAAGCTACAACAGCTTATTATAAATATATATATAATTATATCTTAGATAATACCTTTCCAACCCCATCTCTCTGGTAATCACCATTTAATTTGGCAGAATCAAACAGCTGTTGCTCTAAAAGAGGTATTTTCCAACCAGTTACGGAGGAGATGGCCCCATTTAATTAATTCCTAGTATGGAAAGTTCCATTAGATAATTACATTAAGTCAGGACCTCATTTTTACGCCTCACCTGGCATAGCAGCTCTTGCCCTGTGAAGGGAATGGAGTCATCACAGAACCACTGTTGCTGCTGCAAAGAACCTGATACTGCTGGGGAGCTGTGCCTGGGGTGCCAAAACATCTTTTTATGAGTTCTGAACATTCCCATCAGCTTTTGTTTGAGCTAATCAAGGAAGCAGAAGGAGAAAGTCTGAATAACTTTATACTTTTAGGTGTTACGGTGTTACTTTATTAGGAGAATTTGCATTATTTCCTTCTCTGCTGACAGAAGTATCCTCTTGGGTTTTGTTGTGGGGTTTGTTTTTTAAGTGAAGAATGTTGGTGTTAAAGGCTGATACAGCATTTTGTAGCTTTAGACACAAGAGAATGAAGAGTTTTGTAAAAATACTGAATTTCAGAGAGCAGATAAATGATGATATAAGAAAGAATCCTTAAAGTGACCAAGCAAATAAAGGGAAGTTTCTGTCTTAAATGTTTCCCTAATGCTTTTGTGTTTTTGATAGCTGCCCATGGATATTACTGTGGGGAAATTCTTGTGCTGCTCATGGCTGTTTCAGCTCTGCTCCTGCAGGTGGGCACATCTTCTGGAGGCTCTCACAAATATCCCTTCTGTAGTTGAAGTTGGCCTTAGAAGCTACTTAAAGTAGCTTTTAAAGTGAGATCACCTAACCTATAATACCATGATCTTTATATTTTGGCACAACACCTTGGGTGATCATTTTTATTTGTTACTGGCTTTATTTGGCTAGAAAATATGAAGAAAATATTTGTTTTAAAGTGAATTTCCTTTCAAACTGAAAATTTACTTTTTTCCCCCTGTTGTTATGCAGCATGTTGCAATAAGGATCCACAATTACCTCTGTGCTTTAAATGCAATTACTTGCAGCTTCCTATTTTAAACCTTCATTTTGGTCATTGTTTGTGTTGCTTTAGGGTTTGTGGGTATGAGAAGAAAAGCTGGGGTAGAAAAAGGAGCTCAGATTTGTGTAACTGTACCAGAAAATAAAACTTAGTTACATTTGAAGTGTTACCTGTGGAAACAATAAATGCAGTCTATCCCTGGTTTTCAGAAGGGTTGGTTTTGGGCAAAGGCACCTTCCATCAGGCAACCAATAGAAGATTTAAGCACTTTTGAATGAGATTTTGAAGTGGAAACTAAAGGTATTAGCACCACAAACCTCCAGTGAGTGTCTGAGTCTGGGTTTATTACAGTTGTGAGAATTTGTTTCCCACGGTGGATTCTGAGAACT
The DNA here is from genome assembly GCA_013398075.1 of Notiomystis cincta. Taxonomy (NCBI): domain Eukaryota; kingdom Metazoa; phylum Chordata; class Aves; order Passeriformes; family Notiomystidae; genus Notiomystis; species Notiomystis cincta. The sequence goes on from VZRX01001037.1 coordinate 117,812, forward strand.
GTGAAGGCATTTGGCTGTCCCTCTTACAGTCTGATTTTGTCATTTTCTGGTGATGCTGTGCTGCTTCTTCTGTCAGATTAAATTTATAGGCATATTACCTCGCCTGACAGAAACATGAACTGCATGGATTTTTCAAAGGAAAGCTTCCATGAGGAGTAACAGGACAGGGTTTCTTTTTCTTTTCTTTTTTTTTTTTTTTTGCTCTCATGCTGGTTTGCCCAAATTTGTTAATTTTATTATTATCCTAAATTAATCTTATAATATTCAGCTGAACTCATTTTCTTATCTACAATGAAATTGCTGTGTCATCGAAGCACTACTATACCTACCAAGGCTGTGCAAAACCAAATCAGGTTCAGGACATGTTTTTGTTATTTACATTTGACTTGCTACTCAGCTTCAAGGAAAGATCCTTCTGCAGCTGTTTTACACAGCTTCTGAGGGAGTTTAGGTAGGCTAATAGAGCATTGCAGGGTGCTCTCAGAATTGCACAAGGGTTCAGGTTGAAAGGGGCACCTGGAGGTGTTTTTCAACGCGATTTTAAAGGGGAGGTGAGGATGGAAGAAAACTACTGAGAATGTTATTGGTAAAACATCCGGGCTGGGCAGGGGGGATGTGTGAATCACAGCTGATGGCACCAGGGACAGAAGGACCAGGAGGCAGGGGATGGACCACAGGAGGCAGAGCTGAGCTGGACCAAGGCTTGCCGTGGTGGAGGGGCAGGCAGGATTCGTGTGCAGGCAAAATGGAAGGAGATTTGCAACCAGAATGGGAGCACCTGCTAGGAACAAAATGAAATGGAAAGGACAGAGCTGTGTGGGTCTGGAGGCAGGAAAATTCGGGTAGATTGTGCAGCTGGAAATAGAGAGAGAGGAGTGTTTGGATGGAAGGAAATGCTGAGCACAAGGATGGGTAAACAGTGTGCTGTCATTACCAAGAACTGTCCTTCTGCCACGACCATTTTTTAGGTCGCTTTAATTTCTGGTTGTGACGTGACCTAGTTGGAAGTGGCTGCTGCTGTGGCATAGAACCTATGGAGAGTCTCCCCTCATGCAGCACAGAGCAATTGGAAACCAGAGACAGAATCACACACATTTTCTGTCTCTTTGTCTCCAAGGGGTTTCTGGAGGAGACAGACCAACAGGCATTTTCTCTTGAGGGAGAAAGAGATGTAGACTCAACAATTGCAGGAGAAGTTGATTGACCATCAAGAAAAATGTTGTAATGATTGAGAGAGCATTTATGAAATGATAAAGCCTGCTAGAAAGCATCTCTGTTTTCCCTACTACTTGGCAACAGTTGCCACAAGATGTAGAAACCCTCTGTACAGTTCCAAGAGAGATGATGCGGTCTAACATTTTCAAATGTCTAAGTGTCATTAACTCCAGCTGACAAATAGCAGTTACATTTTCTTCTAAAAGTCATACTTACCCTAAAAGTATGTCAATAGAGACTGTGGTTTAAAATGTGGTTGGGGATATAGAGGCAGGAAAAGGCGTGGGGTACTATTTTTAGCATTCTATCTTCAATATTGCTGTTTGCAAAAATTACATAAACCAAGCTGTTTTGTCTGAGATTTAGGTGGTATATGTATGTGTGATTGTTTGCAAAAAAACCACAGGCCCAAAAGAAGAGACAGGCTCATTTTACTTATCACTAGAAAATTTCTAGCAATGAAATGATGTAAAGCTTTTCTAAAGTTTGATTTCTTCTTATCTGCATTAACTCCATCAGCAATGACTCCATTTTCATTCAGTGTAAGAGAATAAGGTTGCCTGACTTATGGGTTTTTCCTTTCACGAGGCAAATCCATCTTGCTATGCTGGGAGAGAATGATAACCACATTAGTTTTGTAGTTGCATTGATTCTGAGCTGTCCTACTGAGGAATATGATCCTTGTTTTGTGAATGAGAATACTGTGCTTCAACTGCTACAGTCATAGGGAAAAAAAGGTCTCAAATTTGCCTTTTCTGAATCAGAAAACAGATCTTTGACTTAAAGAAGTAGCAACAGGAATGGAGATTCCATAGCATTTCCGGGGAAATTTTTTATTTTATATTTTATTACCCTTATAATAAAAATTATTTTCCTTATATCTAATTGGAGTTTCTTCCTTTATGACTTGTCTGGTGCCTCTCAGCCTTTTGCTATGAACCTCTGATAAGAGGCCAGCACCAACTGCTCTACACCCTCCTCTTGAACACCTGAAGAGAGGAACAAGGTCTGTTTTAGTCACCTCTTCTTCAAGCTTAGCAAGCCCAGTTCTCTCAGCCTGTGCCCATACAGGGTGTCCCTCAGCCCTCTAATTCTCTTAGAGGCTCTGGACTTGTTCTTATTGCAGTGTCTTGTACTGAGCAGCCCAAAACTAGGTGGGGCATTCCAGTCATGGGCTCATGGAGTGACCTCCCTGTGACCTGCTGGCAGCGTTGGTGTTCAGTGGGTGCAGGATGTGCTTGGCCTCCTCGCAGCCAGCGTGTGCTCCTTGGCCATGTTTAGCTTTTTGTCTACCAGGACACCTGGCTCTGTTCTGCAGAGCTGCTTCCCAGTCTCTTGGTGCACAGGATTATTCCATCCCAGGGGCGGGGTTTGGCATTTGTGGTTTGTGCCAGTCCGGGGGACTTTTCATCTTTATTCCATACCTAGTCTCCAGCTCTGCAGTAGAGCTACAAAGTTGTTTGGGAAACTGACAAAGGCCCTGCTAAAGGCAAGGTAAGGGGCACCCATTACCCTCCCCTCATCCGTAGAGCCCGTGATCTTGCCTTGTCAAGTGTGGGTGGCATTGTGTGCCTTAGGTAATTCCAACCTGGCTGTTCCTTTTTATCCTTTGAGTGCTTGGATATGGCTGCTAAGATGACTTACTCTGTGATCTTTCCAGGAAGTGAAGTTAGGTTGAGTGCCCTACAGCTCCCTGGTTCCTCCTCCTTGGAGATGGATTTGGTGTTTGTCTTGCTGTTTGTCAAAAACCTCCCCTGACAGTGGTGACTTTTCCAAAATGAGAGGACAGCTTTACAGTGATATTGGACATCTTTCTCCACACCTTCAGATAGAGCTCATGTTGTTCCAAGGACCTGGGTGTGTTCAGCTGGCTTAAGTGCTCCACTCCCACAGACTGACACTGGGCTTGGAGACTCTGAAGGCCTAAAGACAAACCTTACCAGGAACTAAACCCCTTCTCCACAAAAAAACCCAACCAACCACCCCCAAATCAAAAATAAACAGAAAAATATGTAAGGCAAAGCAATCATTGAGTACCTGAGCCTTATCCATGTCCTTTGCCACTGCTTTCCCTGCCAGACTGAGCTGTGGGGCCATATTCTTCCCAGCCTTCCCTTTACTGCTTACTCACAGAAGCCCTTCTTCCCTTTAATCTCTCAGTTTTTCCAACTATGTCTGAGCTTTGGCTTTGGCCTTCCATCTCCACATTCTTGAGCTGAGATGGGAGTTCATCTTCCTGCCACACTGGCTTCCCTCCTGCCTGTCACACTGACCTGTTCCTGTGCACTCAGAAGGGAGTCCATGAGGACCAACCACATGTCCTGGGTCACTTAGCCCTGCAGGGCACTCTTCTGTGGGATCCCCCACAGCCCATTCCTAAACAAACCCAACTACAGTCCCAATTCCAAAGTCAGTATTCCTCTTGCTCAGCTTCTTCCAGGATGTTGAACTGCAGAATGCTGAGTTTGCTGCAGCCCAGGCTGCTGCCCTTGACATTCACATCGCCCAGCCCCTCACACTTTATTTTATGAATACCAGGCTGAATGCCTCTCCTAGTCATCTCCTTGATAAGCCACATCAAGAAATTGTCATCAACATATTAACATGATTATTCATGAGAAGAAATTGATTTCATGAAGTGTCTAGTTCAAAATTACAGACTGGAGAAGTTCGAATGAGTTTCCCAAACTACTGGGTAATTATCCAAACAGAACCATTTAAAGCTCTTCCACTCCTTGTATTAATAGGAGCCACAATATTCCCATGCTGACTATGAGAGGAAAAATCAATATCAGCAAACGTACATTCATATTGATTTATTCTCCCTTTTGGTTTTCTAATTTAGTCAGGGCTACTAATGCAACATTACATAAAGATCCTCAGGAGAGTAAAAGGGCTAATAGGAGCAGGTACTGCTGTTTGTTCTGGGGAAGTGAACTGACTGCACTGCTCACAGTCAATCGTTGCCCCGTCTCTGATACGTGGATCTGGAGCCAGGATCAGAGAGCGTTATTCCAGAGAAAGGGATTAGAAGGAGGCATCAAGATGACTTTTTGGAGTGCAGGCCCTGCACACTGTTAGGAGTTTTGAATGTAGAGAGCAGTTAGTAACCTTTCTGAAATTATGTTAGAAAAGGGTTTTCAGGTCATGCCCAATTCTTATGCAAATATTTGATTTCTAATATAGTATTTTGTGTCTTGCATGAGGAGAAAGGGATGCCTTGTGAAAATGGTCATTTTGTTTCAGTTACTCATTCTAAACAAAGCAAAGGGAAGCAAATGAGGGGAGGAAATATTTTGTATGATATGAAAACTGAAGTTTATGACTGTCCAGGGCACCAGAAAGTTGCCACATGAGAAAATGGGTCAGCCACACACCTATATGTTACATCAGAGATTAAATGTATATATACATTTACAGTATATATAGATTTGGTACAAGCTATTGCATGTTTCAGCTGCTATAAAGCTTCAGAAACCAAACTTTTAATTGAAAAAATACTCCTTGTGACATTACAAACATGGAAGTGCGACAAGTTATGAAATGGGAAGAGCACTCTCTGTGCTCTTACTGTGCACCATCAGTAGGCACAGGTGCACAACTGGAAGTATTCCACATGGTTGGTTTTTTTTATTTCCTCCCCTTTTTGAGGATAGGGCATTCATGAGGACACTGTCAAAAAGTAGGACATTTCCTTATCCTACCAGAGGACAAGGAAAACAACACACTACTGAAAAATAAGACAGAATAATTAGGTCATTGAAGGTCTGGGCTCATAGAGGTGTTTAGTGTCCCAGAAGAATGGCTGACAAGCTGCAGCTGAAAAATCACGTTTTGAGGATGATTGTAAAAGTTGAGTTCTATCTTCCAAGGCCCAAATTCCCAGCTTTTTTGCAACTTTTACTGAATTTTTATATCAGGGTGTTCTATTAGCGAAGTAAATGCAAGAACAGCCTTTGTCCCACTCAAATTGGTGGAAAATTAATTTTCCTTAATTACCTTCATTGAACTGTCAACAAGTTCTTGCATAGGAAGGAGGATTCCAGCTTTATTTGGAGTGCCAAATGACAGGGTGGCTGTCTCCAAATGGCCATGACATCACAGTTTGAAAAACTGTGTTCAGCCTTCTCTTTCCTATTGTCCATCAGCAAAGACTGTGACTCCTGCTGGGAGTTCCAGTGAAACCAGAGTGGTTCACTCCAGAGGTGTGCCTTTTTCCTTGGGGAAGGGGTTTCACTGCAAACACAACCTCTTTACTCAGTCTTTTAGTTCCAAAGGTAGAGAAGATAAATCAATATCACAGAAGTAAGGCATTCCAGGGGTTCTGTCAGGAAGTAGCACTTGAACATAATGTAAATATTGTAATTCCATGGAAACAGAGGGGGTGATGTTACTCACGGAGGCTTAATTCTTGTATCATTCCCACAGCCTCTTGGGTGTCACTTTCTTGGTGTGCAGCTCCTGGCTCACAAATTTTCACCCACCCCCAAAATTAAATAAATACATAGAATGGTTTTACTGCACAGTTTATTAGAACAGCTGAAATATTTCTATTCATAGCCCCTGTTCTACCATTTGAAAAGCAGGAGTAACTGATAACAAGTGTAGGTGATCATACTCTTAGGTCAGCCCTGAGGAGAAAACAGGGGCTGCACCTGCTGGAGAGTGCAGAGATCCAGGTATGAAGTTCCAAACAGTTTTTAAGTTCAGTGCCTCTTGTGCTCTGGGATGGTTCTGGCCCTAGAGCTTGTTCTTTTTCCACACCGAGCATATGGAAGTCACAATTCTTTTATGGAACTTTAACTTGACAAGATTCAAGTCATGTACGTGACAGAAGGCCTTGAAATCTGGGCAATGTTGCTTGTCAGATTGCAAGTCCTGGCTCTGAAGCATTTATTACCCATTTTCATTGGGAATTTCTAGCATGTGAATTTTTGAATGTTGTAAGATAAAGCACTTCTTACACTTCTTTTTAAAATGACTGGTTTTTTTTTTCTCCAGAAACTTGCAGAATAAATTCAACCTCCACCCTGAGAAATTTCAATCCAAACAGTTAAAAACTTTGTTATAAAAACCTGAAAAGAATGCCTTGTAGTAGTGTTGCCTTGTACTTATGTTGTGTTAAAGAGGGGTTATTTTTAAATGAAAATCAAACTACAGGGTACCATTTAGTAATACTGTAGTTCATGTGGATTTTCAGTTCTTTCATTACCAGCTCTCAAACAGCTCCACAAATACCTCAGTGAGATGCAGAAAGGCTATATTCATCTTATTTTTAAATAAAAATAGAGTGGCATTTGGTCATTATGAGTGAAGAAGCAACATGCTTGAGGCTAGAGATGAAATAATTTACCAAGTCCTTCCTGTTAACCTTTGAAATGGCAAATTTAGGGAATACTTAGTAGTTCCATTTTCATTTAGGATGGCTGAGGTCAGCGTGGCCCTGTGACTTTAGTAACTTTTAGGTCTCTTGTTTGCACAGTCACAAAAAACTTGCTTAGTGGCTGGAATTTGTGTTTTTTTACCCTCCATGTTCCCAGGTAAAGCCTGGGTGTTTCCTGCCCAGGTGTCTGGTAAGTGAATCAAGTACTTTAGACATTCACTTCCATCATTTTGGTCTGGCTAGGGCAAATCCACCATCTCCTGTTATATCTGGTCTAGGAAGATGCTTCTCAAGGCAAAGATTAACTGGGAAATAATTATGGATGGTTTCTAATAGAGGACTCTCTTGGTGCCCTTTCTTTAAAGAGGGTCTACTGACTGTAAGTTAAATGGAAACTCTCAAGAAAAAATTTTCGAAAGGAAAATTTTGAATGTATTTTAGCTGTAGGCTTGTAGCTTATTTTTAATATATATTTTAAAAAATGAAATATTTTTTTAAAAAAATCATTTCTGATACTGTTTCTTTATATTTTGCTTTGGATTCTTGTTACAATGATCAGTGTCATTCTTAATTTACAATCATTTTTACCTTCTACTTCTCATGCACTGGCCAGTAGTTTATCTTGTGTACCTTGGTGAGGTCATTATCCTCTTTACACTCACAGATTTGCCCATATTAATGAAATACCTCTGAAGATACCTAACATATCATCTGTCTGGACAATTTCCTGCTGGTGAAAAAATAATGAGAGTTATTATTTTTGTTTAATATTTCCAGTATTTAGCAAGTTTGCCAGTCGAAATACTGACATTGTTGTACATAAATGACGTAGTTTCCCTAATGGGGAATTTAGCAAGGACGTGTCAAGTGTGTGTTTCTTTTCCTGTAAGCTTCAATAATAAATTACTCAATAATAAATTAATCTACTCTCCCCACCCTTAACTGGGTGGAACACACTGGCTTCCATGGAGGAAGGAAGATGGGAGGAAAAGATGGGAAAATGTCAGTGCAAACATCCTTACCTGCTCCATGTGGTGGCTGGGAAGTAAAGGGTGGAGGACACGACAGTTTGGCTAAATCAAGATATTGGTCTTGAAACCAAAGAAACTGAAGAAATTGTCTTTCTCTCTTTCTGGTTTAAATGTGATGTGAACCCAGAAAGCTAAGGAGGGATACCAATGCAGAACCACAAGGAAAGTATGCAGAATGTGCAATGAATTGATACCTTAAACAGTGTCAAGCATTGAAGAAACAAAAGTAAATTATGTAGCATGTTTTTTCCTTTTTTGGAGGAGGTGAGGGAGTAGGATGAAGCTGGGGCAGTGGGTAATCCTCTCATTTAAATATGATGTATTTTAAGGTATACTCTGGCTTATCCTTTGGAACTCAATAAGAGCAAGTGTCTAATGGCAAAGGTTTTGAGTATGTCAGAAGTCATTAATCTTTCTCTGAGGATTCTGTAGTCGTTGTCACTCTGGTCTTCAGGATGGATTCTTTTCCTCTGAGGAACCATCCTCCCCGATATTTTGTCCTTATGAAGAGTAAATTATTCAGGGGCACCTTCCTTACGTGCCACTCAGTAACTCCCGCGCGCTGGCCTCTCTCGGGCTGGCCTTTTACTCACGGAGTTCGTGGCTGCCACGTGGGTTTTCCCTGCCCTTTCTGGGGCAGCACATGGCTCAGGTCACCTGCTGAGTGTATTTCCTGCTCAGGCCTGGATGGGGGGGTTTGTAGGGAGGGCAGTGCAGCGTGCTCTTTGCTTTTTGGGGTGTTCCATGGTGCACGCAGGGAAGTGGTACCCGCCGTCCCTCCTGGAGCCGCTTTTTACATCCAGAAGAAATAAAGTGGTGGAAAAGAGCTTTGTTCCCACCCTGCTGCCTGTGTGATTTCTGGGGGGAGAGGAGAATTCAGTTCGTGATGCCTTTATGATGTGAGCTGTAGTTTTTTGGGCCCGGTTCTGCCAAATGTGTAGATGGTAGCAGGCCAAATGCAGCCTTTTACTTTTGTCTACAAAGAGCTTAATTTGGTCTTGGCATTAGTTCTGATTGCTTAAAGCCACAAAGCAACTTTTTTCCCTTTCTTTTAACCCTATACAAAGGAGACTGCTGCTAGTGTTGCAAAATAATTGAGGCAGAGCCTCTTGCAATCAAAAGATGATTAGCTTCTTGTGTTTGTGTGTGTTCTGATGTGAACCAATCCATTATGTCTCTTTTGTGTTCCTAGGGATGCACTATTTTTATGTGGAACTTGCAAAAGCAGACACAGTTCACTGGTGTTTATTAGTGACCTTGTCTTGTCCTCTGAATTATGGACAGTCTGCTTTGAACATGGGGAAATGCTACTAGCATTCATTAAGTGGATGTTAGGGTTTTTTGTAGTTGTTTAACCTCTCCAAGGCCATGCTGCAATTCTAGATGTAAAAAAAAAAAAGAGAGAGAAACTGAATTATGGGTGTTTAAAGCTGAAATATTTATAGAAGCAGTTTTTTATTTAAAAATAGCATTTGTGCCTGAGAAGATCAGATGTACCACTTCAGTATGAAAAGCCAAACCAGATTTTAGTTCATATTGTTAATAGGAATTGCATGAAAATTGATAATGTAATTTAGCTGAAAATATTTTCTTCCAGTCTAGGTTTTGTAGTGGCTTTTGTGTTACTAAATATAAAGAAAACAATTATTTTAAAATTCTGTATTTTTTAAGTTATAGAATACAAAGACTGGTAGTTGAATTACTGTTTATTAAAGAAGAGAATGTACCAAGTATCAGAACACAAGCCGTAGAAATGAGATCTTTCAAATTAAAACAAAGGCACACAATATTAGAAAAATCACTTTGCTTACTAAGGGAAGATAGATAGGGATTCCATCACCAACAAAGTGCAATATATTAAGATGAAAATGTGTTCTAGAAAGGGATTACAGTTAAAAACTGGATTATTTAGGATCAAAAGTTACCTTCGTTGCCTGTGAGGAAAGCTGATGTGGACTTGAAAAATCCGTCCTTATTAAAAATGAAAAGCAAAAGTTTGTGAAATCATGAAGTCCTTCTTGATTTGAAGCCACTCTTTAGGTTGATTAACATTTTGCCTCAATGAATGTTGGGTGCTGCAGGATGTGGCCCAAGTGATTTTTAAGGTGGTGGTAATTGTTATGCTCCAGTATCCAAATTGTATCCAAATTTGGGTTGATTGGAAATGCTTCCTTACTTTAGAAATCTGACACTGATGGGATTGAAAGAGTAAAGAAATACCCTGAGTTTCCTTTCAGAATCTCAGGGAAAGGGTGTAACACACTGTGGTGTTTTTTCAGCTCAGTGAAAGGAACTCCTGCACATCCTTTTGTAAAGTGCTAAACTGTGACAGGGACTGTCACGAGTTACTGCTTTGAGTTTCCAAATATTATCTTAGAGCACTATTTGGGGGGGGAAGAGAAGTGCCCACAAAGCAATGATCCACAGCTCCAAATAAAAAAATGTAAATTTGAATGCATTTTGAAGATGGGTACTCCCAATACTGTGACAGCTGACACGGGAAACAACAAATTAATTGGGAGTACAATTGTGATTTACCTTGTACCCCTGGCTCCTGACCCTCGTGGTCTACCATTCATTTTGTCTTTGAAAGGCCTAACACTTCCAGGTGTCTTGTTTGATCCACTGAGAAGAGAATATTTGTTGTGTACTGGAGCACTAAGTAGGTAAAGAAAGACAAAAAGTAGGTGGAAGCTGGCCTGGAGCTTAAAAAAACCCACAAAACTCTTTTAAAGCTCCAGATTTGAAGGAATATACTTTCCTGTCCATCAAATATTTATTCTCCAAGGTATTTTGGGACAGAGAGGGGAATGCTAACATCCAGGAACACTGCAAGGTAGCCACCTGCTCACCTTTTTATTTCCTAGCACAGGATTGACCTGGTGTCCTGCTTTATTTGCAGCCCCTTGCATCTTGCCTCCACAAAGGTCACTTTGCTGCAAAGTTTCCAAGATACCTCCAGTTTAGTCAGGTTGAATCCAAGCTGGAAGAACAAGTTCTTATTTTCTGCCTTCATGGATACTCTAAGTGTTAATTAGTCAATATTTTGCGTTGCTTTAAAGAGCTAAAATTCCCTGTGAACATGACAATTTGGTTCTTCACTCCAGCGTAGCCCAGATTTTAGTTGTTCTACTTGCCATAGTCCCAGGAATTGAGCTCTTGCAAAATCAGTTGTAATTACTAATCCAATGAGACTTCAAGAAGAATTAGGGTGGCACCAGATGCAGTAAAGCTGGTCAGCAGATTCCATTCTTCTCCTGGAATTAGTACTGAGCTAAACAAAACTATGGTTTGGGTTTCACTCTGTGCTGCCCAGTGTGCTCCCTCAACAATTCATGGTCATTCTACATCTCACTGAACCTTTTCACATCAATATTCTGACCAAGTTCTTACAACAGCATATCATCTCACATAGCATCTTTCAATTCCAATTTCAAAGTATGGTGTGGTGTTAATTCAAAATGAAGCTTTAGCTCAAATGTCAATTGTGACTAGTAAAATTATTTTTAAACATTTTTTGTGTGCTCTGAAGTTTTGGTTTTTTTTTTTT
>VZRX01001037.1:139883-174230 GCA_013398075.1 Notiomystis cincta
CCGCCCCCACCCCCATCGCCCAACCCCGATCTGCCGTTCCTGAAGTTATTTTTATCCTGTTACCTGCATGGTGTCACCCCCTCCCTTCCCCTCCCTCCAGCCCTGGCCGCACACAACACGTCGGTGTTGCAGAGCAGGCAGAGCCATTTCCTCCCCTCGGCGAGGGAAGAGCAGCTCTCCGCCGGCTGCAGCGGCTGCCGGGGGGTCTCTCTCCCCACAGCAGAACCCCCCTGCTCCGGCCAACTTCTTCCTCATCTCCCCTTCGCCCCCCGCCTGCTCCTCAGGGCAGCCCCTCCCTCGGCCGGCGACAACTTCCCCGCTGCCAAACGCGCCCCCGCCCGCTGGGATCGAGCGCCTGCTCCGGGGGCGAGGGTGCCCCGGCAGCCCCGCAGGTACCCCCTGCCCCCGGCACCCCCGGAGGGGCGGCTGAAGGTGCGGCTGGGGAGGGGCGGCAGCGCCGTGGCAGCCCTCAATGGTGGAAGGGTAGTCGGGCTTGGAGATAACACCACCCTCCTAACGATTAAACACAGATTAAAAAGAATAAAACCACCCAGCACCCCTAAGCGCTCCATCGAAATGAGGTGGGAGGGGAAAGGAAGCAGCCCCTGATCCAGAGCGTTTCTTCCAAGTGGGAGCGAGTCTGCAGCACATGCATTCAGCAGGCATAATTGGGCTGCTCTTCCTGGTCCAGAGCTGATAAAGTGGATGAAGAGCTCAGCCTCCATAGCAATATGCCAACGCTATGGCAACCTAAATCCAGCTCCCTCCTTATCAGCTGCAGTGATTATATAATTGGAGGAACAGTTTTGCATCTGTGTCTTGATGCGGATTGTCATTACTACCAGGTGAAAGAGCAACTTCTAAAGCAAACAGAAAATCAGCCAGGTGGAAGGGAGTTCTGTTGCCTCGTAGTGCTCAGGCTGCCATTTATTTACAATCTATTTTTATTTTATGCAAACAGCACCTGAAAGGTTAAATTGATCAGTAATCAAGAAAACCTGGTGGTGAGGAGATGGGAGCAAACCAATCACAACGTGGAATGGAGCCATTAAAGCAGCCACAGATTGCCAGTTGTGAGGTAGTGATAGGAGGGGAGTAGAAGATGAAGCCAGATCTGGGCTCCTGGTGTGCTCCTCTTTCCTGACGTGGAAGGCTTATTTGGATCAGTCCTTACTCTCTCATCCTGCACGGTTGCTGGCAGCAAGGTGAATGTTTCAGGTACTGGTGGTGTGAGGCAAATTTTGATGCCCCTGCTTGAGAGATGACTGATGTGAGTAGGCCCCTGCCAGCAGCTGCTGTCTGTTATCAGTCAGCCCCTTATCAGCCTACCTGGGCAGCGGGGGAGCTGCTCCAGTAGGGCTCAGAACAAATAAATAAATAAATAAAGCAGAAGAGAGGCTATTAGTGAGGGCTGTGGGGAGGAGGAATTGTATTTGGAAGTGCTTTGTTGACATCTTAACTGCCAGTTTGGGTCGGTTTGTTATGTACTTGTTTTACACTTCTGAATGTGACTGTGTGTCCTGAGAAGCTTTGACCCTAAAATAAGAATTTCCTCATTTTTTTGGATGTTAAGCTTACAGTGCTTGCATTGCAGTCTCCTATTGCACAAAGGCAAGTAAGTAGTGTGTTATTTGTTTATGCTGAGACACAATGCTCGTTTTTTTGCTACACAATGGAGCACGGTTTTTTAAATTATAATTATTCGTTGATACAGCTTCCATTTATCTAGAAAATGACAAAACCCCACCCTAGAAGCACCAGCAAAAGCTTCCAAAACTAACTACCCCACATCTAACGCACATGTGGGACTGGGTGGAATCCTAGATGGGCACCTTTAGCGCGTTCCCTCATTGTATTTTTGAAAACTTGCTCTCTTAATACGAAATAGAAAACCGGTTCGCAAACCCACGTGTTGCAGCCCCCTCCAGGGAGGGAGCGAGCGGGACGAGCCCGCCCGGCCCCGGGGTGGCCGCTCGGGGTGTCCGGCGCTGCGCGGACGCCGCGTTAAATGCGCAGCGGCGCCCGGCGCGGTCCGTGCTGGGCAGGAGGCGAAGGCAGCGGCTTCGCTGCGATTTTCGGCTGCGGTGGGGAGGGGAGCGGGGGTCCCGGGCTGCCTCTCCCGGAAGGTGGCACTGCAGGGCCGCGGAGCCCGGCGGCGCTCGGCAGGAGGCAGTGCCCGGGCTGCTGCAGCCAGCGCGGCTCTCCGGGAGCGCATCATCCGCAGATGGAGCGCTGAGACCTCAGCGTCTATCCCGGGATAAAATTCATTAGGACTGAAGAGGCCCTGGTAGGTCATTTATTCCGTGCAGTAATGATCCTCTGAGTGAAAAGCCGTTTCTTATACCATGTCTGAACTACCCTCCCTTCAATTTCAGATAATGCCTTTGGGCTTTGTCCTTATTGCATATTTTGAACAGATTTCTACCTGCTGCTTGTAGAAAAGAACCCCCTCAGGTATTTGTCAACCATAATTAGGTCTTCTTGCAACCTCCTTTCCTAACCTGCACATACCCTGTTCTTGAAATGTTTCCCTGTAAGACACTCTTTTCATAGTCCTTGTATCTCTGTATCTGTTAAATTAAGAACTAATTAGTATACCCTTTATTTCTCGGAAGCCTATTGATAGCGAGAGGGTCAAGTCACAAGCATAGTCCCTAATGCATTTTCTGACCTGAAATGAGGGTCAAACCCACAAATATTCCCCTTAACTTTGCAGGTATAAATGGAGATGATTGTGTACACTTCACAGCTGATTTCAGTTGAAGGGTGGAAATCTGTCTCATGCTGTGCTACAAAACAAAACCACTGGCTATAGGCACTAGATTTTATTGGATGTTTGCTTTAATTTTCTGCTCTTTCTTCAGAATATCAGTTTTATTTCCTGTTTATTTTGGGGCGAGGCTTTCGTGTGTAGGAGAAACCCCGCTCTTGCCGTGGTGACAAAGTGACCAGATTAGCAAACTTAGTCGTCATTTTTGAGTATTTGTTCTTGTGCTCTCGTGTTGCAGTGAAGGTTGGTCAGAGCAGGCATTAGTCATGGGGCATAAAGAATACCTCTGTGCAGTCTAAAACAGCTTATCTTCAGGATTTTTGGAGAAAGGGTCTGAAGCATTGTTTTGAGATGCAACACTGGAATTCCAACCTCCCCTGATTTAACAAAAAACCCTCTTGTGTTTATCAAGTATTCTGCCTCAAAATACTTAGAACTTTCAGTTGGTGTAAAGCAGTTCATTCAGTATAGTATGAAATAGCAGTGCCACACAAAAATATTTAATATAATATTAAGTAACAGTACTTAAACCTTTTGCATGATACAGTGCACTACATTTATTTGTCAAAGCTGCCAGTAGAGTCTTCAAAAGGGTATTTAAGTGCTTTCAAGCACTTCCTATCCTTAAAAGGAGTATTTAAGTATCCTGCCAAAGGCATGGAATTTAAAGTATATACTTTTGAAAGGTTTTCTTTGGAATCATCTTCAGCCACAGAGACTTTGGTTAGGTCATCTCCAGTGTTCCTGCTGACTGGTTCCTCCTGAAGCTTGCTGAACTCTTACTTGGTGTGCTCTCTGCAACCAAGACACTCCTCCTTGTTTGCACCCCTAACGTGTCTTTTTGGGGGGGTTACATCTGAGTAATTCACTACAGCAACCTTGCTGTGTGGAATTAATTTATCCTACTGAGATATTTACTTTGAATTATTTGCCCTCATCTTTTTGTTTTGTTTCCTCAAAACCCTTCAAGGAAGGTGTTCTGTAACTGCAGTGTTGCTGTGCATGCTGAGTCTCTTCTTGTTTTTGGGCTTGCTTTCTTCTGGTTTTGTGGAAAATGGTTCTACATCCATGCTTAAAATAGGATTTATCTGAATAGCAGTTACTCTGAGATTTATTTCTGATGTGTGAATTGTCATTGTGGCCATCGACTGGCTAGGAGGTGTCTTGTTTAACCCTTTCTGGGAAGTAATGAAGGAGTCATTCAAGTTCAGGAACAGCAAATGAAAGGCCTCTCCTGAGCAAGTGTTCTCTAAATTTATTGACTATCAACCAGCATAACAGATGTGACTGTGAGCAGTAAAAGTCTCTCTTAAATTATTGAACACAACAAATCAGATCAACACCAAAGTAAGCTTTTGCCAGTGGCAGATATATGCTTTACAAAACATAATGTTATTAAATGGTTCAATTGCCTATCTTTTTTTTTAAGACTGTATAGTTTTTTTGTCAATCATTTATCTGAAGCACTGGTTTTATTTCGATAGTGGGGATGATATGAATTTGAGAGCAAATGTATTCATTAAAATATTTATTGCTGGATTTCAGCATTGTTAATTTTAAAAAGAGAAAACACTGTTAAGGGTTCAGACATAGTGGTGGCTACTGAACACTTTTCCTTTTTCTGGTAGTTCCTCTATAAACACAAAATTGACATTTCTTCTTTTTCACATTGCCAATGAAAGTTAAAAAAGAAAAAAGATTGCCATTTTTACAAATCTTCTGTTTTTTTGTACAGCATCACTGTACATTTAAGCTAAGTCAAGCTTTATTTTTTTTTCCCCTCAGACTTTCTTTATTTTTTTCTAATGAGAGAGAAAGTCCCAGTGAGTCTTCAGTGCAGAGAGGGTGGTGATGGGCTCATGGTGCTCCTGCCAGAGGGCAGGGGTGGGTTCAGGTGGTGGGGTTGGTCCTCTTGGGGTCTCTGACATCCAGGGGTGAGGTGGTTTGATCTCAAAGGCAGCTGTTGCCCTTGCAAGGCTGCTGTGGAACCTCAGGGTGCAGCTGAGAGTAAATTTAAGCCTTTTTCTGAAACAGTGCCTGGAAGTATTTCTGTGGACGAGACGTAATCATGAGACAGGAATAAACTTCTTCAGGAACTTCAAGGTAGTCTCAGGATAGGCCTGCTCCAGCTGGAATACTCACTCTGTACCATGTATAGAGATTTCCAGAACCAAAGTTTCCCCTGGAACCCAAACACAACATTAAAGATTGTACAGTTTGGGTAGGTGCTTTTGCTAGACCATGAGATGTGTGGGAGGGCAAAAAAAATAAAGGAGAAAAGGTTAATTTATGTGTCCTGGAAGGTGACAGAAGACTCGATGGAATCACCTTTTTTCTTTATTTGGTCAAATTGGCAGCTGTCCAGGTACCAAGGCTGGGTTATTGCAACCCAGAGCTGAGGGATTATTAGCACAGTTCACCCTCAAGAGGAGATTAGATTGAGGAGAAGCAGCTGCTGGTGGCTTTGAAGGTGGCCTGTTCTGTATGTCACCTTTCCAAAAAGACACTTCTGGGAGGTGCTGCTCTCACTGGCTCAGGATTCACTGCAAAAATTGCATTTCTGATTAAATAAAATGGTTCTATGTGATGGGAGGGAGTTGCTGAAGCTGGGTACTCAACACCCAGCTCCAAACAGGTGTACTTAGAAGTGGCTGTCCAGGGCCATGTCCAGGAAAATCTGGAATTTCCTTGAGGCTAGAGCTTCCACAAACTCTTGGGCAGACTGCTGCAGAATGTAACTACCCTCATAACAAACAGAGAAACTCACCTCGTTGTTCCTGGTACCTGCTCTGTGTGTTTCCAGCTGTATCCATGAGGATGTAGAGCTCATTTCCTTTCCCAACCTCACCCAACAGCTGAACTGCTGCCCGTGGTTATTCTGACACAGAAGCTGCTTGAGGAGCTTCTGCCTCAGTGCATCTCACCAGTTTTGGAGTACTTTGCTTTTTGGAAATCTCTGGGTTGTTAGAAGCTTATACAGGAATGCTACAACTGTGTATTTGTAGAGGACTTCTGCAATTTTCTTTTTTTTTCCTGTATGTGTCTGTGGTTTTTTTCAGTCCCACATGGAAGATTCTAAATTTCAGTGGCTTTCTCAGCTGGCAAAACACTCAGAATCCATGAAAAAAACACCAGCAAGTTGAATGTCCCTCAACAGCTGGGAGAAATTAGCAGAGTACCAGTTAAAGCCTAGGGGGAGGGGGGGAAAGAAAAAAAAAATGTTATTTAACCAGGCATCTGTCAAGAAATTCACAAGTCTCACCTGGGCACCAAGAAACTCAACAAGTTTAGGTGGGAGGGAAAATCTGCTTCTTTGATAAAAGACAGAAGATTAAAATAAAATAATTATTAAGAGTGAAAGGAAATTTAGTGGTTTTGAAACCAGACACAGTAATAAATAAATTAAAAAAAAAATCTTCCTGATTGCACAGGAACTCTTCTTGGATTTTGTACATAAACCTTAAGAGTTAATTGTTGCAAGGAAAATATTGTCTGAGAGCCACCTAACCTTAAAGAACACTCTATGATATATTTAAAATATGCTTCTCTGAATGGTGTTGTCATTTATCTAAAATATTCAGGTTTTAACCCGCTATGTGTATGGCTGCCTTCGGGTGTTTAGGAAAAAACAATTAAATATGACTGAACATGACATTATAATTACGAAGTAAATATGCTCTAATTGAGTAATTAACTCAACATTTCTTCCTAAAGGCATTGTAGGAACAAAGTCCTGTTGCAGATCAGATTTCAGATTCTTTATTCCAAAGGAGAAAAACAAAAGGCCCTCATTTTCCACTATGGCTGACTAGATGTAAGGCTTCTTAAGATGCCTCAGTTTTTAAATTTAATATGCAATTTTTGATAATTAATACACATCATTGATACATCAGATATTCTTCTAATGCTTTTTGTCTGTATAAAAGATGAAATAATCTTTTATATGGACAGAATACTTGTGCCTCTTTGCTTGTAAGTCAGCTCAACTCTATTAGGCAGCAGCTATATTCTGCTTCACACCTTACTGGCAAAAATAATCATTTTGAAACTGAAACTTGTGTGATACAGCTGTTAGTACTAGAGTTCCTGAATTTTGGCTACAGGATTGCCACAAAGAACTGTGTGAGAAGCAAATGTAATCTGTGTGAATACAGGAATTAGAATTGCTGTGTGTTGAAGGCAGAGGGGAAAATGAGTTATTGCACCTAAACACACTGCATAGAGGGTTTATGTTGGATGTTAATTCTGATGCAGATTGACAAATATCAGGAAGCTGAAAGTTAAGATTGATGTGTAATGCCAAACTTTGCTGGGTTTTCCATCTTGTGGCTTCCACAGAGTCCACAGAAGGACATTTTCCATGCAGACCCTATATGTAAATATCAGATATTTGAATTAAGTACAAAGGGGTGTTGTTTGATTTCCTTGGAATGAATTTAACACATTGTCAGCAGATGAAGTCAGATAAACCCAAGGGTCATTAAGAAAACAGAGGAAATCCATAGTATTTGTTACTCTCTGGAGTTGTGAACAAATAGACTCATACAGGGAGGAAAGCTTCACCTGTGTGCTGAAATTCATGTATGATAATTAAATTGCCTATTCTTGCTTTTATAAATTGTATATTGCCTGTTATTATTGCCTATTATAAATTGTATAGATGCACGGAGTGTTTTCAGGTGTAATTTAAATTCAAATTGGTGTCTTTAGAGAGAAGTAAAAGGCATTTATGGGGTGAAAATTGAAAGTGATCAGGTTTAATTGTGGGTTTAATGGAACTTCAGTGTGACTGTATTCAGGAGCAATAGCTAGGAGTGGATTGCATGAAATTTTTACATCACTTTCACCTAAGTGAAAATTTAGGTGGAAAGCCTGAGATTTTTTAGACGTGAGTTATTGTCAGAGTTAAATTCCTCCATCAGGGAATGGCTCGAGCTGTAGAACTCCAGTGTCTTGCCTGACAGATTCTCCATGGCTTTGGCTCAACTGCACAAATTCTGGGAGTGTGAAGTTTCATTAGCAGGTGTTTGGGATATGCTGGTCCTGTGTGCAGCAGTACACACTGCTGAGCTCTCCAAAAAACTTCTCCACACTTCTCTTTGAGAGTTATTTACTGTATGTTGAGTGTAACAAAGCTTATTGCTTAATTCATGAGGGAATGTGCTGAAAAAACAAATCCTTAATTTATTTTTTTTTGGGGGGGGTTATGTTATGACCAAAAGAGTTAATAGTTTAATTTTTATTTTGGGTTTGAAAGCAGATGCAATGGCACAGTGATGACTGGAGCAGAGTACCTCTGAGGATCTCTTGTCTTTTCAGCCTTTATGGCAAAAGTCAGAAATAAAGCAGAGAATGGGACCAAGGTGGACATGATTTGAAGGTTTTTCTCTGCTTTAAGGCAAAGGGTGTCAAGAAAGATCATAAGAGATGAAAAATTGTGTCTCAACTTGCATGCAGTGAGAAAAGCTGTGCTGCATGCCAGGAAATCAGTCAAAAAATAACAGGGGGGACTTGCTACTGGCAGCTCCTAAAGACACAACCAAAGTGTTTTAAAATAGAATTTTAAAAAAATGCAGGTATCAAACTTCAGGAAAACTGAGTGTGGAGCTTTACAGGTGCCTGGCAGAGAATCCCTGGAAAAGTATCATGGCACATGGTCAAATGTGAAGTGCTTAAAAAAAGATTGCATCTTAAAGTATGAATAATTCAACAAAACCTTGCAGGAAGTTTTTAATGCTGAGAATGCAACTTCTGCTTCTTTCTATGAAATGTTATGCTTAGACATCTCCTTAAGTGCTTTTAATTTGCAGTGTGGTTTACACAGCTTGGAGTATTTCTGTGGAGGGATGTGTTTGACTGGAACATATGTCCTGCTGTTTCAAGGCAAAGCTTGTACCTAAATAAGTACATACAGGTCAGCAATTCTTTATCCACTTTTCCAGTACTTGGCATTCTTATTGAGAGCTTTGCTGTTATCTTGCTTTGCCTTGAATTTGCTCTTATTTCATCAGAGCAAACAGGTTTTTTTCTTATTTCATCAGAACAAACAGGTTGTTTTTTTACTTTTATTTTGGAGTATGCATTTGTCTGTTGTGCTTTGAGGCAGTTTCTGATGGAGTTGCACAGAATACAGAGCTGTGTCTGACTGTGTGTTCATAAGCATTTTGATATGTAGGCTGTAGGACCAGAAGACTCATTATTTGTGAGAAACAGGGATGGGAAAGCCCTATGTGGAGTCAATTCTACAAATATCAGAGGGAAGGAAATTTATTCATTTAGGAGATATCAGTGGTATTTGATACTTCAAAAGGAGTGTGATGTCAGCTCATCCAGATGGTTTAATACATTGGTGAATTTTATTACTCTCTCCCTATGTCAGAGTTGGAATACTATTTTAGAATACTATTTAAAGACAGAATTACTGCAGAAGATGGAAAGCCCCACTTGTGATTTTGCAATTTAACCCCCTAGTTCATATAGCTAGCTGTTCTGATGACAACAGTAGAAAGTATCCAAACCTGATTCTGCAGCTACAACATAAAGAACAAAGATCTGACAGCCTGTTAGGTGCAGTTTGAGAGGTTAATGTAAAGACTGGAGTTAAGGACATTTAGAGGATCAGACTATTCTAGTTTATTTTTGTGTTAGGATGTAGACTTCCAGAAAGTCTCATACTTCCACAAAAGCTATATTTCTTTCCTTTTGGAAGGCTGAAAAAGAACTGTGTTCTCTGAAGTTATTTACATCTCATCTTATATATTTATTTGGTCATGATCCCTGTAATATGAACATCTTCCAGTATTAAAAACTCTCTTCATCTTCCAAATGTGCCAGGTCAACAGGCTTGGAAAATTAATTTTCTCCTTCTTCATCAGCTATGTTGTGTGTGTTTATGTGGAGATATTACCTTAGGAGGTGCATGCAAAGAAATTAATAAGGCATTCAATTTTAATGAGATCCACGTTATGAAATGGTGTTTAGTTACTGACGTCATCGAGCCTGGAACAGGCACAGCAATACTGGGATTTTTGATGTGACTGAGTGCAAATCAGGGAGAACAACCCCTGCCCAGCTGCACAAGCAGGTTTGAGTCCTGTGGTGCCACGAGACCCACAGGTTGCTTATTTTATCCTGGTCCAGCTGTGGTGCTCAAGGACCAGGGCTCCTGATGGGTACCCCAGGCAACTGTGGTGCCATGATTTGCATTATCCCTTTTCTGTTCTGCTGACTGACCTTTTCTCTGCCCTTGTGTCTCCCTTCTCATCCAGTCTTCTCCAGAATAAACAACCCAACCCCAGTGGTACCATTTTTTTCTACCTCCATACCCAAATTTGGTGTTTCTGGTAGTGGTTTTCAGTACTCCTGTCCTTATTTCTCATTCCTAATGCAGTTACCTGGCTGCTGTTGTCCCTGTGATAGTCCCCTGTAGGACTCCAGGACTTTCCTCAGCTGAGTGTGAGGTTTATTCCTCTCAGCTGTGTGTGGGATCTGGCCATTTCTCACAGTGCCACCTGTAACTCTTGTCACCTTCTCACTTTGTTATCACTTCTGGTAATTTCTCGTGCCACAGCTGGTAGTTTTCCATGTCCTGTTCAGTTGCCCAGGCCAGGCTGAGTTATCTGCCTGCAGCCCTAATACCAATTATTCTGAGCAGTCTTAACTTCAGTAATGAGTGCTGTGTATTAATAAGTAAAGAAGATTCTCTTCTTTGCAAGTGCAATCTTTCCCTGGTGATGAGGGGTTTTATAGTCAGGATGTAACAGCTGTGGAAGGAGGCTGGTGCCTTGGTAACTGGAAACAAATGGCCAGACAGGTTTATGAGGAGTCAGACCTCTCTTCCTCCCAAGCCTACACATACTCATCACTAGGCACCTCCAGGGCTTGAATAGCAACCTAGATATACCTAGATATTTCTGATTTTTATCTGCCATCTTGCCAGTGTGTGTATCAAGAGGCATTTTTATTTTTGTTTCCAAATAGCTGGGAAAAAAATTATCCCCTCTTGGGAACTGTTAGAATATCTTTGAGATGTCTGCAGTTGCACTGTGCCTACACAGTTGTGTGTATATATAGGCAGAGTATAATTTGCTTAGTGGACCAGAATGAATAAGTGACTGTGATTGGAAGGATCTAGCTGTGTTATGAAAGATTTTGAGGGAAATGAAATGGTGTGAAATAAGAGAGAAATGGGTCTGTGTTTTCAGATTGTCATTCCTCATATAGTAAAACTGATTGTTTGGTGTAGATTTCACTTTACCTCACTGTAGGTGTTTAAATTGTCTAGTTAGAGCTAATCCTTTGGAGCTGGTGTGTAGTCAGTGGAGAGGAAGGCCAGAGAACATCACAGATATCTAAAACAGGTGGGGTAGGCTGCTTTTTTGGGAGCTACTTAAGTCTGCTTTGACTATATAGCTAAGGCTTTGATGACTAAGTCAGACTAAATGTCAGATTTTAGATTGCTAGAACTGGTGAACTGAATTCTACCTTGTGCATGTGTGTTCATTTCTGATCTTGGCTGTCAACAACAGAATCACAGTGTGAAGAAAGGAGTTCCATGCCTATATTAGTTTTAAGTCACCTGTCTTTCAGGTGGCCTGTGCATTCAATGTATACTTTCCTGTCTGGATGCATGCAGGGGAAAAAAAAAAAAAAAGAAAAGATGAAATTAGCAAAGAAAAGCATGGTAAGAAAAAAAATAATTTGGGAAAAATCCCAGTTGGAAATTTCTGGAAGTTGCTTCTTGGGGAGTGTCCCTGTGAAATCCCTGTGTTGGGAGAACAATTCATTTTTCCTAAGATTATGTTTAGGAGGGGGAGATTTTGTGAATGCAAAACAGGTAGCTTCAGGAGGGAGAGGGGCTTTCCAGGCAGCATCAGAGAGTGATGGCAGAAGGCACAGCAGCAGAGGAATTACACTGTCCTCAGTTCAGGCTTTGCTTCCTGGCTGGTGAGTGTGGGCATCTGAGCTGGCTGGAATGTACCAAATGCCCTGGGAAGGATTAATAGTGAGGTAATAGCAGCATGGAGAGAGAGGGTTCTCTGCAGTGTCCCTTTGGTTTGTGTGGGCTGTGCTTTGGGGTGAACAAAAGCAGCATGCCTGGTTTTGAGAGTGCCATTTTTGAGCCATGGAGAGCTCCTTCTCTAGCAGGGCCTCAAAGAGGAGAGAAACTGAGGGGTGGAATTGGTTTGGTCTTATGAACTTGGTGACTTTGTTCAACCTTGGGCATGTTGGCAAATGGAGTTCTGCCTGCCAGAGCCCAGAGTGCCAGGTGGGGTGTGCTGGGTCTGTGATCTCAGCCACAGGGAGAGCCCTCACCCTGCTGGGGTGCAGCCAGAGGAGTGATGCTCCTGGAGACACCACAAGGAAAGGTGAGCCTGTCTTGGCAGAGAAAGTTTTCACCATTGTAAATAAAGGGTGCCACATGCTCTTCCTTTACAGCTTTGTGCCACTCTATGCCCCCAAAGAATGGGTATCTTTTCAGACTTCCCCTCCTCCTGCTGCCATGAGCAGGGACACAAAATCTTTGTGTACCCCTCTGTTATCTCCTCGTGCCTCTTTCCCCAGGATTTATAGCTCTGGCTGTGCCCTGCTGCCCTTGGCACGGGCTCTGCAGTGCCCAGACTGCCTGTGACAAAGCTGAGCCATGGCACCCATGATGTGTGAAGCAGCTACTGCAGCCTCCTGGAGAGCACCAGCCGCAGGTTCTGCCCGCAGGAATTGTCATCTGCAATGGGATGGACCTGCTCAAAGCAAAACTTGCTCTTCTCGTGGGATGCTGGGGAAATCTGAGTTAGGAAAATAGGAGCTAAGGGGATTTTTCAATGAAATAACAACCTTTAAATGTAGTATTTACCATCAGTAGTTTCCAGTTTAATTTTTCTGAAGGAATGGCAAACATATGTTTTGCCTCTTTGAAAAGCTCTTCTGTAATTTTGCATGGGGTTGTCTCTGATGTTTTCTGTCATCATTTCACCATTTGCTTTTGAATGCTCATTTACTGTCTGTGCCTGGTAATGATACAATGACTCAAAACAAGAGAATGTTTCGGGAAATGTATGGATTTCAGTGGGAGTAATTTACTTAAAATAACCTAACAGTTTTTGTAGCACTACTTTTCTCATTAAGCCATTGTACTGCAAATAACTTGAAATAAGGACAATGGGGATCCCCAGCCCCACTATGGGCCTCAACGTGTTGCAGAAGATACATTTTTTGCAGAGACATTTCCAATTGAGTGTACTTCAAATATCATCCTGATAGCTTCCAGTTTCCTACTGTCCTTGGGCTATCTGTGGATAACAGATTTTTGATGGCATCTGCCAAGCTGAAGAATCTCTCCCAGCAGTTTCTGAATCCTACTGCTTGAGCACCAAAAGGGTCATAAGAAAACTAAGCAGATCTGACCTTGGGAGATAAAATGAGAGTGACCCCTGACATCTCACAGTGAAGTTTCCACTGGTAAGGCCTCCTCATTGCTACCAGTGTGCACCTTATTAGACATCTGAATTTGCTTGGTTACAGCTCCCAAATGTTGATTATAATGAGGGTAATTCCATTAAGTTGAAAGGGTCATGAAGTGTGTCAAAGACCTTTCACGTGCTTGTTAATTCCGATCAATTTTTTAACCCTCCCTCTTATGTAAGACTAAATGGTTCAGCTATTTTTAGAGTTCATTGAAGATATCATCCCACTCTACATTTCTTATACCTCTTTTTCTCAGTTCTTTAAACTGTTCTGTTATTCTTTGTGAGGTGTGGGGTCTAGAACAGAGGGCCTGCCCTCTTGTGCTCCATGGCAAAGCTCTGCACAGCCCCTTTCCTGGGCTCTCAGACTTGCAGGTGGATTGAAACCAGTTCTGGGCTGTATTTCTGTGTGCTGGTTCCTTCTGTCCAGTGCTTAGAGCCAACAAGGACAGAGCAGCTCAGCCCCAGAAGAAGAATTAACCTTCTTCCTCCAAACAGGGAGGGCACAATACCCATGGCAAGCTCCAGAGGTAGTGAGAGATGCTTCATCCTTTTAAATAGGCTGGATGTTTTGAGGCTTTCTGTTATGTTTTTGTTAGTTTGTTGGTTTGGGTTTTTGTATTTTCCATTTTTTTGTTCTCTAATGAACAGTAGAATCAGAGAATCTCTTGATCAGTGTTCAGATGTTGTCAGATAAATGGTTTATATGAGATTTCTTGCCTCTTTTGTTCTACTGATCCTGCAAAGTGCAGAGCACCCCAAGAAAGGAACACAAAAGCATTGGCTTTCACCATCTTTGGTGTGATCTGCAAGCTCTGGGGCAACCTTCTCTCATTGGCAGTGCTACCACAGAGCCTCCTGAGCTCTAAGCCAGTGCTCTGCAGACCTGGCATGGGTCTGTTCGTGCCACCTTTGCTCTGCTCTGTGTAAATTTGGTAATGACCAATGCATCTGCTTTTATATAAACAAGAGCTTTTATTTTTAGAAAGCATCTACAAAGACTGCCTCAAATGTTTGTCTGGATCCACTGTAGAGAAGGTCACAGGGAGGCAGCTTGACAATCCTTGTGCACTCAAGCAGTGGCACAAGAATTATTTTTGGGTGACCTGTGACAGCCTTCAGCCCCAGATGCAAAGCAGATGCTGATTTTCCTCATACAGGTGCTTGCAAAGATTGTCTCCTGCTAATTTCCCCCTCCCTTTGTTCTCTCTCCCACTTGGATCCCCTCTTTGCCACAGTTGGAATCTTCTGATTAGTGCCTTATTTAGGTTGGAAATGCTCTTAACAGGCAGAGCAGGCCAAGAGTGCTTGTTTCTGTATCTGTATATTACACATGCTTAATATTTAGACTTGGAACATTCAGCAAGAAGATACCAGTAGATTAAAAAATAATAATTAAAGTCTGCATGCTGGAGATAGAACATATTACTTTAGGTACCAAACAACCCACTACAATTACTTTCTTCTATGCTAAGTGCTATAAAAATATAACTCTAAATCTGTTAATGCAATGACACCTCTAGATCACAAAGGTCTAATTTGAGTAAATGAATAGTTTTGGTGTGGTTTTTTATTATTATTTTTAGCTATCTTTTAATATCACTCTGAATATTAACCAAGGCACTGTTTTCCTTTGTTGTATAGCATTGTTTACATTTGTGTGGGTAGGAATTTTTGGTGGGTTTGTTTGAAGAGAGGTTCACAAGGTCTTCCTTTTCCTTGGTTTGCAGAGCATGCTGTATATGAAGCATCCTCTTGAGATTTTATAGGTGAAAGGAAATAGAGAGAGAATGGAAGAAGATTCAAATTTTGGTTTTTTTTTTTGCGTGGTCACTTCCTAACACCTTAATGATGCCAAGTTACAAAGAGCCCTCCTATTTGAATACTTTTACTTTGTCTTAAGTTGAGATAACATTAATTAGATAACTGAAATTAGGAGAAACTCAAAACTTTTCTGTTTTTACTTACTTAATTCTTAGGATTTGGTAGAGCTTTTTATATAGTTTGTTTCAAAGGTTTCCTCTTCCATTGGTTTTGGTGATGTTTTGTTGGTACATTTCCAAGCAGCAGGGGAAGGAAAAAAATCACATTTTAAAAATAGAATAATGTGGTTTTTAGAACACTAAGATTAATAGCTGAAATCAAAGTCAGTTTTGACACTTGAAGCATCTTATAATACCTTTCCCTTTGAAACTACCTGCATTTCAAGAAGGGAGTGCATCTTTAATTTATTAGGATATTGCATGCATAATCTAAAATTAGGTAAATGCAGCTTAAAATAAATTTTTTGCCTTTCTGGAAAGCAACAAATAGTTTTTAAGTGACTGTTTTGCATGTGTGCTAAAGTCTGGTTTTCACTGAGGATCATGTAGTAGGTACCTCTGGAAATTAGAGAGAATATATATTGAGATATATTTATGTAGATATTTATTCTCTTAAACTGCATGCCTGGTACCTGGATGAATCTTTGATTTGGTGAGTTCTCACAACCCTGCACACAGACTCAGAGGTAAAATTAATGCTGCAGGATGTGATGCTGGACAGCCAGAGGTCGATGAAATTTGACCCCTTTGGAGGAGGGGGCTAAAAAGGAGGAGGATCTGGAGCAGAGGGCCTTCAGAGGTCCCTTTTAATCTGAGTTCTTGTGTCATAATGCCACTAATGCCTTCCTGGAGTGGGCATGGCCACTGTGAGGGAGGGCTGGCAGTGAGTTCCTGTGGCTTCTACCTGAAGTTTGGATTTACACTCTCCTGCCCTGCACTTGCCAAGCTCTTCCCCACAAACTCTGGGTTTGGGCATGTGAACACCGACCCCAGGAACAGCAAGGGGAGGCAAAAGCCCTCAGCCTGTCAGAACTGCCACTGTGCATTGTGCATCAGGGCCCATCTCCATTTAGGTCTGGGTGCAGAAGTCTGGCTCCTTTTTTGTGTTGGTTTGTGTGTGTCTGCCTTTTTTGAAATCTCTGTTGTCTGTAACTCAGATACAGACCTACATAGAGATCCCTTTGTGCTTTTTAGCCATCATCTGCTGTAAATGAGAACAGGCTGCTATTTCTGGACTGAGAATACTATGAGTTGTGGAAGAACTGTGATTGATTTTTCTAGGATGAAGACTATTGAAATTGCAGGCTTTGAATTATTTAGATATCATAGGCTTGTACATATTTTCCAAATTGTGTCACATGTTTAGGGCCAAAAGCAGCTCCAGAACTGGGCCAAAAGCAGCTGCAGTGTTGTTGTCTACCTTGTGCACAAGCACATGTGCATGCATGTGCTCCCCATAAATAAATGGGAGTCATTTAATCTCATTTAATCCACTTAAATTTGTTGTGCAATTAAACTTATGTTTTAGATTACTTCTGTACAGTAAGAGAGATTGGTACTTTGAGCAGCTGCTTTCACTTTTATTTCAGAAATCTGTCCTAAGGATGGAAGGAATGATCCTATGGAAGTGGTTTAGACAGGATCTCTTTTTTTATAATGGTTTGGGTAGGGTGAGGCAAATCCAAGTAACAGGTTTGTGTATTGATTTCTATCCCACTCTGCATTCTCAGACAAGGAATCTGGAGACCATCTAATACAGGGAGGATTATTTTTGAAGTGTAAGAGCTTAATTTCTGTAAAGAAGTTACATTTAGATTACTCCCTAAGTGAGGAGTAATCATTCACTGATAGGAAAATGACGGGCAGTTAAGGTGACAGGTTTGTTAGAAGAACCCAATTTATTGAATTACAGTTAATCTCCAGAGAAAATTTACTTATGTCTAGGAAATCTCACCAAAGGTGTGCCTTGACCCAGGGTCTGTAATGGCAGTAACAATAATTTAGTCAAATGGTGGGAAAAAAAAATTG
This sequence comes from Notiomystis cincta, assembly GCA_013398075.1. NCBI lineage: Eukaryota > Metazoa > Chordata > Aves > Passeriformes > Notiomystidae > Notiomystis > Notiomystis cincta. The sequence goes on from VZRX01001037.1 coordinate 156,968, forward strand.
CATTTAAACAAGAAAACTCTCTTTTGGTGTCTCCACTGGAGGATCTGTGCCTGGAGTTTGCTGAGGAAGCCTGGTGCTCCTCCAAAAGCTCACCAGGATATGTGTGCATGGCACTGCAGAGCTTTTGAGCTGGCAGGTGCCCTAAAATAGGTGCCCTACTTAAAAAAGGTGTACCCAAGCAAAATTCCATGAGACATGCATCTACAGCTGCCTCCAGGTGAGGAATTTGGGGGTTTATTTACTTGCCCTTTGGTGTTAGAATTGCTCTCGTGCTCTGCCTTCTGCTGGAGATTGTGTTATCCCAGGGGAGCTCTGGGATTCTCTAAAAGCCCTTGCTAGCTGTTCCTTCAAGCACAGGGCTAATTGGGTTCTCTGAGGCTGATTTGAGACAAATACAAATACTCTTATCAGCAAAAAGATGTTTGTCAGAAGTCCTCTGCTGCTGTTTTTGAGTTTTGTGACTTCACACAAGGAAAGTGTTCCCTGGTTTGCTTTCTGGTGCCACTGGAAACTCATCTCAAGAAACCAAAAAGGATTCTTTGTGAGTTTCTTTGGGCTCTCTTGCAGCTTGAAAGTCACAAAAGAAGAAAAAGTAGGTGTTTTGAAGGAAATTGTGCTCTTAACACCTCCTCACCCTAAGAAATTTCTTTCCTAATAGAATTTGTGATTCAGCTGAGTTGACCTCTCATCAGTTATCACACCTTTCACATCAGATACTTGCCTGGGGGCTTATTATTTAGTAGGGTTCATGTTTTCCCCCCCTCTTCCTCCTGGGAGAACCTCCCAGTCTGAATCCATAGTTAGAGAACAGAAAGAGCCCAAGCTAGATGGATTTTTGTGTCTGCTGAGAATTTTCAAACTTTGAGCTCTCTAGATTCTCCTGGCTGAGGTTTGGTGAGATGCCCCTTTGGTGAAGGAGGCAGAACAGACTTGCTTTAAACCTCAAATTTATCAGTAAATAGGAATATAATTTGGTTTTACTACGAGTACAAGATTGTCTTTTAACAAAAAAAACTCCTGCAAAGCAAAACAAAGTGCCCCTTCCTTGCTCCCTATCCTCCAACCCCNCCCCAAAGCAGAAACACTCAGAAAAGCCAAACCACCCTAAACCCCTGAACTGTGTTCATTGAAAACCCCAGCATTATCCAAGGGAAAATAAGGGAAATGGTAGAAATTTGTATCTCGCTGTCTGGATCTCTCCTACATCCAAGATTTGTTCATGTAGAGAAATGATCTTATTAGGAAGCAATGAGTTTGCAACATACTCTGAAATATGGGATTTTTACATGGAGAGAACTATTCATGTGGTGACTTTAAGGAAGAGCTGTCCCATGCTTTATTTCAGTAGGGAATATGTTGTCAAGGGAATTATTACTGCTTGCCATCTAGTGCCTTATTCATGAGCCAGGAATCCATTGTGCTGCCTGTTCTACCAGTGTGGAACCTTTCTCAGAAAACTCAGAGTCTGAGCAGTGTTGGCAAAGTTACAATAATTTGCCATGCAGTGTCAGCAGTTAATTTTCAAGCGTAAATATTGAACTTGGAGGCATTTGATACTGGAAGGGAGAGCAGCTTGAGTATTGTGCTCTTCATCCATGGACTTTTTTTTCACCTTGCTACAAGCTCTCTGCATCTTCTGTTAATGGCAGGCAGGAAAAAAAAAACCCAAACTTGTTGTTTTTGAGGAGGGAAATAAAGGAAAACCGAGATCTCCTTTCAACCAAGGTGCAGTTCTTGAAAATTATATTTTTCTTTAGATTTTTTAAAAAAAAGTTTCGTTTCAACTGAGGCAAACAAACTGTCTTAAATCCTGTATTTTCTATGTGCTTCTGTGTTCTGAAACCCTCAAAGAAATTGGTGGAGAAATTCTTTAACCCTCTTATCCAGGTTAAAAACTACACACTGAGTCTTACCCTGATGTGATATTTAAAAGTGTACCTGTCTATTGGAAATTTTGTTGTAGAAGTTGCAATTCAGCTTTCTTTGTAATTCCTACCTCTACTTACAAAATGCTTTCAGGAAAACCTATTGGGGGAAAAAATCCACTTTAGCTGTTAGATATTAGGAGTAATGTCTTGTCAACTTTTTTTTTTTTTTAAAAGGCTAATAAGGAAAAATATCCAAATCATGCTTCAGAGAAAGAGTTTTAGGTGTGTGCATCCTTGCATTCACTCCAGGAAACTTCCAGGCATGGCAACTGCAAAGTTACTAAAGATTTCTGAATAAAACTCATGTTTTCCCATATGAATAAATGGGATTTATTTCATGTCAAGATTTTAAATTTTGTGTGTGGCTGGTTGTTGACCTGAGATACTGTAAGTCTTTTAGGCTTTTAATACTTGCAGAGTGAGGTTTTAAAGCCAAAGAAAGAGTACCAGGTCGATGGTCCTGGGCACCCCCACCTTCCCTCCAGGGTGGGTGATGAATACACTCATCGAAATAGGAATATAATTTGGTTTTACTACAAGTACAGGATTGTGTCTTTTAACAAAAAAACTCTGCAAAGCAAAACAAACAGTGCCCCTTCCTTACTCCCCACCCTCCAAAAATTGGAGCCTTATGAGGTGCTGCTGTAGCTGTGCTCACCTAAAGGTTGGAGTGAAGCAGGGTTTACCCAGAGGGGTCCCTTTTGGTGGCTTAACTGATGGAATAAATACATCATCCCTCTGTGCAAAGGCTTTTCTTCATGTCAGACTTGCTTTAAACTAACAAAAGAAGCCCACTAGAAATATTGGTTGGAGGCAGAGCTTTTTTCTGGGCTGGTCTGAAAGCCTTGAGAGCATGGAAGGTGCATCCTGGATTTTTCTTACTGCAAAACTCACTGTGGGTTTGGTGATAGGTGTTACCTTTCTGTTCCTTGAAATACAGGCATGAATGTCTAGGAATATATATTAACCCCAGATATCTTGTATATCTGTATAGACACACACTTCAGGACTGCTACCCTGCCATCCTCCCCCTCACCTCCCTGGGAAGACCAGGCTGAGTCCTGCCATTCCCATTTCTGTGTGGCTATGGGGATTTTTTGTGTTTCCTGAAGGGAGCTGCTCGTTCTGGGTGTGGGAACCCAAACCTGCTCGCTGGTCTCAGCTGCCAAGGCCCAGCTGGAGGGAAGGATGGCTTGCAGGGCTGCAGGGTTTGTGCCTGTTTACACACTGCATGGTGATGCCTGCATTTTAATAGGGAGAAGGCAGCGTGATAATATCAACTTCTGTTCTGTTGGGGATCCAATGTAAACCCCCAAGGCTTTCCTGAAAATAATTTGGGCAGATGATTCATTTCGCTTAAATACTTTGCGTTTGTCCCTGCTGAACTCCATCCTATTTTAAAGACTTTTTCTTCAATTCATGCAGTTAATTTTAAACTCAGATCCTGTCCTTCAGTATATTTGCTTTACCTCCCAGCTTCACAATTACCTGCTTGTTTAATAACACTATTCACCATTTAATCATCCAGATCATTAATTGGGCAGAGCCAAAACATGGAACAGGATCAGATCCAGGGCAGGCACTTGGGAACCTCCCTGTGACACATCCTCTCTTCAGGTGTATAGCAATGTAACTGCTCTCAGGCATCCACTGGGTTCATACTCATGGTATACCAATTACTTTCTGCTTCTATGTCCCTACAATTCTTATAAAACTAAGATACACGACCTCATGAAACTATTAATAAAATCAGGAGAAATGAACCCTGGCTGATGCCAACTCACCTGTGAATTCTGCTGCTCAGCTCTGGAAGAAACTGGTTTTCTTTGATGCAATGTATTCATGGCAGGTTCATGTCTATTGCTCTTTTTCTGCTTATCCTGCAAGTACTTCTGATGCTTGTTTATTTTATTTATTCCAGATTGTAATCTGCCTTTTTTTTTTTAAACTGGAGATTCCACTTACCCTGAGTCCTCTGAGATCTCTCCTGTCTTCCTTGAGTTCAAACCAGCAGCCAACAGCTTTGAGGTTACTTTAGAAAATGTTGCAAATGTTCTAGGAAGTTCTAGGGTGCAGCACCAAAGCAGCTGGAAGCATGGATGTTATCCAAGGATTTGTTTCCCTTTTATAGTTGGAAACAATACCTGTTTCAGTTTGGGGGTTATTTGTGCTAGTCATCAGCTCTTGATGGTTTTTTTAGTAAAATTTGATGCAAAAATATCATGTAATACTTAATCCTTCTTGGAATCATGTATCAAAGGTTCTCCTTTTTCCATTGGTTAATGGATCAATGTTTTCCACATTCTTCCTCATTAACAGATGATCTCATAGACTGAGTATTTTTTTGTGTGTTGTTCTTTGTGCTTCTGCTTTTGACACCTCTCACTTCAGTTTTTTAACTCATCTTTTATTGTACCCAGCTCTCCTCTGCTTCTCAGCTCTGCAGCTGTTTCAAGGTGTGCAGTTTTAGGATTCTGCTGTTTTTAAAGTGGTGGGGAAAAAGAAGAATGGCACTCCTTGTCAGGCTAGGTCTATTTTCATTTAAGTAATTAATCTAAGCACAAATTTCTCTGAAATAAATGTATGGCTAACTAGGTGGAGTTAAAAACCCCTCAGAAGTTGTGATGCCATTGTGTCATTAATTTGCCCATGTCTCATGTCAAATGAGTTGGGTTTTTTTTTATGATGCTTGTTTTTTGAGATAGTAAATGACACATGGTATTAGACTGCAAATACCACCTATGAAGCTATTAATGGTCATCACTGTGTATTTTAATAGTGGTTTTGGTAATGACAATTTTGGTGATTTAGTTGTACTTTGGTACTTTGTGCAGTGTGGTTCATTTCCTGTTGTCAAGCTGCCTTACCTGTTACTTTTGTGACTTAACTCTGATTTTTGAGACCTGTGTTTCTGTTGTTTCTGCATCTCTTTTAGCTCTGCAAATCTGCATCCTTTTTCAGAAGTGAAAGCCTCTTCTGAAGATTTTGTAATCAAACTTGTTCAGACAAATGGAATTTTCTGTTTTATGATATTCATGTGCTTAAAATTAATGATCTGTAGCACAGAAGGACTTGAGAGAGCAGAATTTTGTGCACCAGCAGGCCACAGTCAACAATGCAAACCCTTGCTGAAGGGTGGTGGGGACTGGCAGGGTGGTGATGCTGTGGATCACAATGCTTAGTGAGCTGCTGCCTTTGGGTGGGGGCTCAATCTCCATTTCCTAGCTCTGATCAACATCCAGCTTAATAATCGTGTATTTGGTAGTGTGAAACTTTATTTATGGTAGGGAAACTGAGTGAAGTATTTCACTGCTCTGCTGCAAAAAGGAAAAAAGAAACCAAGACCAGTAACTGCAGCTCTTGGGTTGCAGCACAAAATTTGTGGTGGGGGAGAAAAAAGTGCTGTAGGTGAAATTTCAGCATGGTGCCTCATGAGATCAATATGAACAGTGTTCTTCTTACTGCCTGGGAATTAACCCTAAGCATTTGGATTGTAGGGTGGAATTTCATTCTCCCTGAAACTTTGGCTGTGCTGTCTTTGAAAATCATCTGCTCAGTTCTTGAATGTAGCTGTGGGAGCTTCACTCTTTTATTGAAGCTGTTTCTATAAAGTGCCTCTAGAACAAGTCGTTTGTCACTGCCATTAGTCACTTACTACAGGTCGTGTCTGCAGCCTCTGAGCTTCATAAAGCAGGCAGATCCTTATCAGGAATCAATATTTGTAATATTTGTTAATATAAATCTGTCATTACTGACTCATCATCCGAAATTAATTTGAGACAAAGCACTGCTGATCATATTAGAGGCAAAACCAATAAAACCAACCAAAGCTGGATCCTTAACTTTGCTGGCACATCAAAGTCAAAATGCATGGACTTGGATCCTCGTGTGGAACCTAACTAATAAGAAATAATAATGAAGATGCTTGACACATTCCCAAATTGCAGAGAAGTCTTCATTAAGACACAGCAGCCGTTTTACAGGACCACATGGTCTAGTCAGCATGATAAAGAACATTGTGGAGAGGGATCAGCAAGTTTGCTTTTACTGGAAAACACACATCTTTCTTCTCCACTCTAATGGGTCAGTATTAGGAGCTGGAGCTGGAGCTGGAGAATAATTAGGATAATTTTCCATTTATTTTTCCTTTCCAGCATGCCTCGGGCTAGGGAGGTCAAATAGATGCTGAGAGAAAAACTGCATCTGGAACTAGTCTGAAAATAAATATGTATCCCATGAGTAGTGCTGTGTACAATTTGCTTAGCCTTAGAAAACTAAGTTTGTCTGCCACTTGATTGCCCGCTTCATCGAGGAAATCTGCTTAGCCTGTATGATTCTGAAAGCTCTTTTTCTTCACTTTCAAAATCTGAGGGATGTGAATTAACCATTTCCCATTGCTTGTTTCTTGCAGCTTTCCCTTTCACATATCAGAGTCACATTATTCATTGGCTGCCTCTGGCTGGTTTGCAGCTAGGAGGTTTTCCAGTGAACAGAGACAAGCTCTGGATTTCCCTGCTATGTAATGAGACTGTAACAGCACAAAAATCTTATGGCAGTGCCTGACATAAAACAACATCTGACTCTGTCCTTCCTTGTGATTCAGGGAGAGGAGTTTACAAACCTTGTATGCTTTCTAGGTGGAGGCACATCCTGTTTCACTCTGTATGTCATTGTAGTTTTATTTATTTTACCTGCTTTAATTCATTTGTAGTGCAGTCAGTGCAGCGATACCTTGGCACTGCACATCCAGCTATGAAATATGCATCTCCAGTAATTATTTCCATTCAAGAGGAGCTTGCCAAGTCCCTGGTTTTAAATGTCTTTCATCTGATATTGTGAATGGAACAGTGCTACAAGTGGGCTTCCCTTTGCTTTGTCTGATAGGCTACAGGAGCCCATCTGTCCTATTTAGTAACACCGCATTTCTACTCTAACCTGAAGAGGAACATGGTCAACAGGAGGCTTTGAGCTTGCTTTGGAACAAGAGATCTGACTCCTTGTCTGGGTTTCCACTCTGCCCCTTGTGTGTGCATTTTTCTGCAGCATTTTCTGCTGCTCAGATGTAAATGGCAGTCCCAGGAGAGGGCAAGGCTTTGAAGCTGAACTGTGAAGGAGTAAGATCTGCTGACTCCTCGGGCTTCCTTTTACCTGTACCTCTTATGGGCCACAGGCAAACTCACAAATCCACAACTAATTAAAGTGGTCTCTTAAACATGGTACAGGACATAGCTAAACAAGGTGTTCTTCCTCATCCAAGTCTGCTGCTGTGGCTTTGTGTAGATTCTGTGTTGCACTTTATAAACAGGGCTTAAATTTTCCTCTGTAAAACATCTGGGCTAAAGTTCAGGTAATCTTTCACAAGTTATTGCAGAACTCAACTGAAGTATAGTCCAAAGAGTAAAGCAATCTGGTTTGAAGTTTTAAAATTCTCTCCTCTTGAAGTGATTGAGGTTTTAATTTTAGTCACTGGAAAAGCCTTGTTGAAGAGGCACAGGTGATTTAGCTGTCTTTACTGAAACACTGGAACAGCTGCACTAGCTTGAGAGAGTGGCTTTATTTTTTGTACTGCTAAGACCTTCTCAGTATCAGCCACGTGTCACCTGACATGTATATTCCATTATTATGATTGGGCAAATGCATATCACGTTCAGCTAAAGATCCTGCAAAACTTCTGACTGCTAGGTTTTAGCATTCTTACTAATTTATGCTTCTAAAATAAATTTCTCCATTGACTCAGGAGTTCATCCATCAGTTTCAGGATATCGAATTGTTCCAGTTTCTAAATATCTGCAGGTTGGCCCAGGAACAAACAGAGCACAAAAGCCACAAGAGTGCTGGTTCCTGCTTCCCTGTACCTCCTGCTTAGGCTGTTCTCAGGCTTATACAGACAAACCTGTTTGCAGGGAGAGTTAAGCTTGTTGGTAAGATTTCACTTTACCTTGAGGTGATCTTAAAGCAAAGCAGCATGAAGATTTTTGTGATGGGAATTGAGAACCTCGTTTGGGGCCTTTGCCGCATGCCCCATAGCGTAGTGCTGCCTGTCTGTGTGAAAAGGTGAGGAGGGCCAGCCTTACCTTTTCAGATTTCAAACAACTTGCAAACCACGTGGGTAAAAAAGAAACAGGAAGGATAGTTTCATTTCTGTCAGTCTCTGGAGACTGTATTGATTGGAGGCACCTCTAACAGCTCAGTGTCCATCAGTCTCCTTGGGAGGCTCCCACAAGACAAAAGGATTGCGTAGTGGTTATGACTTCACAAGGAAGAATTTGAATTACCTACAACACTCCGCTCTTAACTCCAGCACTTGAGGTTTGCTGGTACCCAAGGCTTTTTAAAAACACTAGCCATCTCTTCTGCAGTCTAAAAAAACCTCTTCACAAATGTTTCTGGTTTATTTTATTTCTGTTTTTTCCCCCTCAGGTTCCAACTATGGGAGTCCCCGTCCGGCTCATGCCAACATGAATGCCAATGCAGCTGCAGGTCTTGCCCCAGAGCACATCCCCACTCCGGGGGCAGCTCTGTCCTGGCAAGCTGCAATCGATGCTGCCAGGCAAGCCAAGCTGATGGGCAGCGCTGGCAACGCCACCATCTCCACGGCCAGCTCCACGCAGAGGAAACGGCAGCAGTACGGGAAGCAGAAGAAGCAGGGTACCACCACAGCCACGCGTCCTCCGCGGGCGCTGCTGTGCCTCACGCTGAAGAATCCCATCCGGAGGGCGTGCATCAGCATCGTCGAATGGAAATATCCTTTGGCGCGGGCGGGCGGCCGAGCGCTCGGCTCGCCGGCTCCGCGCAACCGGGGCAGGCGGCGGGGAGTCAGGGCTTGGAGCTGGAGGGCAGCGCTGGGAGCGTCAAGTGCGTGGAGCGTTTTGATGTCTCAACTGAGAGCATCGGTGGGAGGATTGGAACTGAAGCCTCAGCTACGCCCTGGGGGTGAGAGAGCGCTAGGAGCTTGAGTGGTAAAGCTTAGAGCGGTTGAACTCTGCTCTTTGAAAAACGCGTGGCCCAGGCTGAAATGCCTGGGAGAGATGTTCAAGGTATCTGAGGCCAGAATTGAACTGACTCCACGGGATTGATAGCAGCTGCTGCCTTTCCCTGTTTTTAAATTTATTTTTTTTTTTAGAGGTGCCACTAGTCCAAAGCTCTGGTACTTTGAATCGCACACTTTTTAGTTAAATATGTGACTTCATGCTTCCTACAGTATGTTGTTTATAATGGGGCAAAAGGACAAGGTAAAAAATGCCCAAAGATCCCTGAGACAGGGCTGAGGACTGTTAATTCTGCTGGAATTCCAGTTAAAAGAACAAGGCTCAGTAATGAATGGTGTAAGGGCTAATGGTCATCTAGAAGAAGGGAAAAAGAAATACAGTTAAGGTAATCCTGCAGCATGTACAAATGCAGTGCAGAGCCAGATCTAACAGCCTGACCAGGAGACAGATGGTGTCAGATGATGGATGATAACCACTGACACAGACCTGCAGAGTGTAGGGCTCGTGCTGCTTCCCTGGAAAGTCAGGGAGAGTTTGACCACTGCTTTATTACATGCAAAGAACCAAAGCCTTTTTAGTCACCCAAGTCTGTAATTTGAGTCTTTGGTGTGAAACTCGAACTCAAATAAAGTGTGCCTCCTTTGCATCTTCAGAGAGAAACCAGGATTAACCCTGAGCAGTAGTCACGAGCCAGTGAGGTTCTTCAGGAAATACAGAAGAAAAAGAATGTTTTTAGGGATAGATAAGCATGTCAAAGAAAGGCAGCACAGAACTTGGCAGTAGTTAATATGATAGAAAATGAATTAAGGCATTTAAGACAATGTGATAATATTATTCCTTTGGGTGTCTGGTGGGATGTTGGGTGAAAACAGAATATGAGTATATTAGGTATTGCTGACATGGACATATTTTTCAGATGAAGAACTTGTTAAAAATGCTCCTGTCAATCCTTCCATGTCCTTAAACTACCTGCCTGCCTGTTCCTTTCTTCTTCAGATGCTAATTTTTAATCCCCTGATTAAGTTTGCTACTTTTTACTGCTTCTGACAGAAGTCTGATACTTTAAGCAGAAGATGATAGGTGATGACTAACAGGATAAAACTGAATATTGGTTCACTTAGTAGCACCCCAATAACCACATGTCTTCAGAGAAAGCACAGAGAGACATTTGAAAGATGAATAAGATCAGCCAGGAGTGATGGGAATGAGGTGTTGTAGACCAGGATACATCAATGCTGAGATCAAGAGATGACCAAACAATGCAATAAAAACAATTCAAAGATGCTGAAGCTGGAGGTTTTGGGTTTTGTTTGGTTTTAGGTGAGTTGATGGAGGCATTTCCCTTTTTATCAGAACCTTTCATTGGACATCTAGGGTTTATAAACATGAAACATTTCAAGGACAAGAAGCAATGTCAAAGGGTTGTGACAAGGTTTAGTTTAATTCTAGATTTTGACTTTTCCCTCTTGGTAAAAACTTTTGAGAACGGCTCAGCTTAATCTGTTGTACCACTGAAGTTTAAGCATAGCAGATATTAAACAAATATCAAATGGTTCTTCTGTGGTGTTTCTCACCCAAATGTTACAGTGTTAAGAGCCTGAATGAGCAATTGCATTTAAGAAAAATGGAAGAATTACCTTATTTTTCAAAGATTTAGCTGGGTATTTAATTTTCTGCCTTTTGTGCAGTGTATTTATAGATTTTATAGGAGGAAGTGCTTACTCTGCAAAAAGAGAACAGAAGTAGAAGAAAATATGTGTAAAGTGATAAGTTAATGGAAAATCCTAACAAAACAAAATCTGGGGAAAAAAGTAATTAAGAAAATGAAAGTCTATGGGAAATCCAGGTCTTTAAGCTGTAAACATGGTTCAAACAGCCTGAGGTATAATATACACCTGAGAGGTCTTACTGATTTCTCCTCTTGCTTTCCTGTCCCGATCTGCTCTTCTGCCTCCGTGGTACCATTTATCTCCTATTATTCAGAGGCTTAAGCACAGTAGTCTGGTGAGCCTGGAACCCTTTGACTCTTCCATATGTGAAATGGAGAATGTATTTGAGTATAAACAGCAGTCAGCAGTCAGGTGCCTGGAATTTGTGTATATTTTGCAGCTCAGCTTAATGTTCAAAGATCTCCTGTTCTTTCTGCTCAAGCCTGCTGAGAACAGCAGTCCGCTGACCAAAATCAAGCGTGCTGTGTTGACATTTGGCAGTGTTGCAGAGCCAGTCCCATGGCAGATAAATTCATGCTCAAATGCACTCTGTGGCATGGGCTATGCTTGGCATTCTCCCTGTTCTATCCTGCTCCTCATTCCCCTCCAGAGCACCAGTGAGTTATCCCAGAACCAGCCTCCAGGATATTCTTGCAGGCCAGTAAAGGCAGACAGACCATAAATCTGGTCTCTAGTCTGAGTTTGGAGACACTTCACAGCAACTGAGATTAGGGAGAGCCCTGAAGTAGATAAAGTGCAGTGCCAGGAGACTAGGCAGTAGAAAAATGCCCTTTGGTTCCAGTGGACAGTCGGGGGGCACTGAGCTCGGGCAGGATTTCTCTGTTGAACATTCCAAACGTTTGGTTTTTCTTTTCCTTGGTGAAGTTGATGTGAGGTTGAAGTGCCTGTGAATTGCTTCTCTGTCCTGGTGTCCCTAATACACTGTGCAGGGATGTTTGTGTTCCCTCTGATGCCAAATGAAATGCAAGTAAGAGAAAACAGAAATAATTTTTAAGCAAAACAAGTATACATGGCAATGTGCAGCCTAAGCACGTTTTGGACAAAGACTATTTTTTTGCCTTCATCAAATTTCTCCTTTTTTAAACAGCTTCTAACCATGCATGCATGTATTGCTTGGGCCCTCAGGTTTAACTCTGAGATATAACTGAGAAAGGGAGGGCAAAACTACAGCAACAACAAAAGAAAAAAAAACCAAAATGTTTGTTAAAATTATTTGAGTATTTATAAAGGCAGATGAAACCAAGCAAGAAAAATTAATCCTAAAAAAGAACAGGGGCAGTCATCATAGGACAGGTTTTTCTTATTAAAACCAGTGCAGCCACACTCAAAAGAAAATTGGGAAAATACAATCTAAATAAGAAAAAGAAGAAAAACCTTTGAAGAAATCTGTGTTTACTCTGGCACGCGACTGGCCTACACTGCTTTTGACATATTAGGAAGATTTTTGGCTGGGAGCTCCTAAAAGCACTTAAAAAGGCATATGTTTCTTTTCAGAATATAAGGGGCTTGGAATGCTTTCTTTAAACAGAATTCTTATAAATATTTTTTTAAATTTCTTTTCATTTTTGTGCGCTCATTTTGGAACAATTTCCTTAACTCCATTCCTCAGACCATTTGAAATAATTATTTTACTGACTATTTTTGCCAATTGTGTGGCCTTAGCTATCTATATCCCCTTTCCAGAAGATGATTCCAATGCCACCAATTCCAATCTGGTAAGTCCTTAATGGTGTTTAGTCTTGCTATTTTAAAAGTCCTTTTGATAAATGATTGTGGAGACTCTTGAAGGTAGGGAATGTGGATATCTACACCAAATATTAGTACATCATAAAAATTGGTTTTGATTGCTATGTCTTGTCAATTTATGTTAGTACCTGTTTCAGCTGAGCTGATTTTAGAGAAGAATATTCCCAAAAAATTGCACAGGTGGTGCCTTATGTGATGTTTATGTCAACAAATTTCTGTATGCTGCAAAAGCTCTTGGTAAACTTTAATCTGCAGGTATTTGTGGGAGGTATCCTTTAATCAGGGATTATCTGGTGGTTTTTGTCTTACTGTGTGCCATTGTGAAGTTGGTACTGTCCTCCTCTGCAGTGATACCTGAGAGCACAGTGATGACTAATGCTGGCATTTCAGACACATGCATTGATTTGGCTGAACAGTATTTGTGGGTTGGGGTTTTTTTGTTTGTTTGGTGATTTTTCTTTTTTTGTCAATTTGTTTTGCTTGTTTGTTTTGCCTTTTTTTTTTTTAATTTTTTTTTAATTATTCCCTCTCATTGGGCCTCTACAGCTTTTCTTCTGCCACTACTGATGCCAGTACTTTGGGATTGAGCTGTCCATATAAAAAGGAGGAGTGTTTACTTTTGGCTTAGCATGCAGCCATAGAAGAGAATTCTGTTCAGTAAGGGCAAAACCCAAACCAGCTCTGGAACGCAGTTCACTGAATTAGCAGAAAACATTTTTTTTTCCTCTCAAATATGTGAATAAATCTCCTACTTGTCAGGATGAATTAGGATGAAAACTTACTCCCAGAGCTTAGGAGCAGGGATGCTATTTCCTGAACAAAATTTATTGAGACTTAAGAAATTTGAGAGCAACAGTGGAGGAAAACAGAAGCTGTACTTCTGAAGTAGCGACAACTGGGGTGGCTGTCAGACGTTGTAATTAAAAAGATTCAGGCTGCTCTTAGAAGTCAGTCATTTGATTAAATATCTCTTGAAGTTTTAGAAAACACATTGCAAACTTCAGGAATTGCTGAATCAGTGCTTGAAAAATAGAAGACAGGTAGTGACAAAGTTGTAGTGTGGTGCATTTGCACTGTAACTCCTTAAAGGAGCTCAAAAAGGGGAGTAGGAGGTAAGTGATTGTTGACTCCTCTCTACGTGGTCACTACACATGAGCTGGTTCTGTTTCTCTTTGGCTGTTTTTCATTATTGTGACTCAGTGTTTAACAATGATGAATTGTGGTGTGAACATTTAAGAAACTTCAGTAGGGCACCTCTCAAAAATTACCGTGTTTTAGTTAATAAAAAGCAGATTCAGTTGGTCCCCTGGTGAGGAAAACAGGTACATTCATTGCATGTTCTGACTTGCCAAGTTGAAAGAGGAAAATGAGGCAGATTTGAAGGTTAGAGGACTCACAAGTTGGAGTTTAATTTGGGTATTTAATGTAGGTATTTGCCTTAATTCAGTGAGGAGGCTGCTGGCCAAAACCAGGCTGGAAGTATGTTTTTAATCGAATGAGATGTATTGAAACTATTCTACCATCAAGAAATATGTGCACCTTGTGATTTAAGTTTCTGCTCTGCATCTGTTTTCCAAGACATCTTTTGCATCATTTGAAATGTCTACAAAAACACTTGTTTGTTGGTAGAGTTAAAAAACCCTAGCCAAGCAAGAGTTGTCATCTCAGGAAAGTCTGGAAATGCTACAGCCTTGAGGATGAGCAGGAATTGTTAATTTACCCAAATACCTGTTTTCACAGAAGTAGGGGAAGAAGAAAGTTAAATGAGTAATCTGCTTGACTCCACTTTGTTCTTTGTATCTTAATGGAAGAAATAATTAAAGGAGAGCTAAAGGAAAGCTATTCCATAAGGCAGGAACTGTACAAGATGGGGACCTTACTGTCAAAGAGCCAAACTGTGCATGGAAGAGATGAGAAAGAAGCTGGGGTTAATAATATCTTCCTGTAAAGGATCATGTACCTACTTCAATTTAAACTTCAATTTAAATTTTTTTCTACCTGTGAGTGTGTATCTCACAACCAGGTTTATTTTGTAGCCATGAGGGCTGCAGAGGCCCTGATGTGACAGCAGCAAGGAGTTTGTGTGCAGGTGGGTCATGCACAGGTGTGTGTACTGTGCAGGAACGTGGTTGAATGCATACAGAATCTTTCCAGCTGCCCAGAACTCTTGGTTCATTTTCATTTTGCAATTTAGCTTTTTTAGGGTTAAAGGTACCACAGAAAGCCCCACATTGCTGATTTCCTAAGACATCTCTAACTTCTTGAGATGCAAGAAACTATCTACAGAAAACATGATGGGCAGTGAGTGTTTTACAAGCTCTGAAAGTTCCATAACACTTTTCCAATAAGCTGCCAGATTTGCCGTAGGCTCTGAGTATTCCTTCTCCAGAGTTTCATCATAACTTTTCAAATCATGTTACCCTTGGTGTGACTGAGGCTCAGATTCAGTCAGCTGCCTTCAGCAAGCTAATGGAAGTAGAGGGTGGTGAGGGAAGAGAAGGGAATCCTGAATAATGTGAGTGCTTTCCTTCCCTCCTGTAGAAGTAGAAAAATTATACCTAAATAATCCTTTGATAAAAAATTGCTCTGTGTGAATTTCACACGTGTGACCAGCCAGAGTTTGTGTGCAGGTGGGTGGAGTGCTGTGTGCCTTCCACTGCAGTCTAGCAGCCTCTTGCATGACTCCATTTGTCTTCAGCTGCAGGACATCTTTGGTATGATGCCTCAGTGATGAGCATTGAAACTTAGATACAGAGGAGTCCAGTAAATAATTCCTTCCCTTTTGCATTAGCCAGGAATTGTGAAATAGCTGTTGTGTATTACAATTTTAGGTTAAATACCACATAGATATTCTGCTTGTTTCTCTGCAATCTATCTTCCTATAATAATTCCTATAAATCTTCAAGACTTTTTTTATCAAGTCTAGGGATGGCAACTTGGACTGTGAAGCACTTCCAGTTTTGAAATGCACATTTATCCTAACCCCCAAATTTCCTATTTTTATGCTCACTGCAGTATCTTTGTCACTGGCCTTAAGAAATATGCCAGAATAGTATGATGTACTCATAAAAAATGCTTGTAGTTGGCTTCAGCAGTTTTTGTGTTACTTCTGCAGTACTGCTGCAAAAATAAATGGAAAACTATGGTTACTGGAAAACTATTGGACTTACACAAACAGAGGGCAGTTGTATTAGCTGCAAAGTTTTTTTTTTTATTAATGAACATGCTGAGACTTAATTTGAATTTACAAGTAAAGCTAGCTCATGTGCAAAGAACAGTTGTGTGTTAATGCAATCAGAAAAACTGGAGCTGGTTTGAGGGGAATTAAAGTCAGCCTGCAGCAGAGGCTGTAACTGATAGGGAGGCTTTCTGCTTGTTATCCCTGCAATTATACACCAGGGCAGAGATAACATGCATTTAGGAATAAAACTATAGACTGCCCAAGATAGGAAGCTGAGAGGAAAATGCTTCTGTCACTTTACTGGCAACTGCAAATGGCACGAGCCTGGTCAGTGTCACAGCATGGTGACAACATAATGAGGTTAAGACCAAGGTTTGCAGCACGTTCCAGGGAAGGCAACTCAGTTGGTTATGCTTTGGATAAAGAGCAGGAAAATCTTCCTTCTCTTGTTTGGATAGTTCTGCTTTCTCTTCCTCGTCCTTCTTGCAGGAAGGAAATGCTGTTGTGTGCTAGTTCAATATAAAGAAGGATCTCTTGTGTTTATATGCAAGCTTTTAATGGGATGTCACTTTTGGACTTAAACCTCAGATAGGACCCTGTGAAATGTAAGATGGGGTTTCTGCTTGCTTGTCAGTTCTCCTGCCAGCCAGTGTTTGTGTGTGCCTGTGGAAAGGGGGCATGCCTTCCAGGGAGTGTGGTTGCTTTATTACCTGGTTATTATGGGAGTGTTCTGTTGAGCAGGTGATTCCTGTATTAAAAAAGAAGGAAGTTTTTTCAATTTTTTTCTGGCATTTTTAGGACACTGGCACAATAGATGTGAATGTGACTATGTGTTACATTTTAATATATATTGGCACAACAAACTTCAGCAGTTTTTGTATGAGAGGATTCCAGAATCACTGTATGGAACAGGCTCAATTTTTTCCTGCAGGATGTCATAAAGTGTTAGAGAGCAAAGTGGAGGGTGGTGGGGTTGGGAGAAGAAAGGGTGGCTTTCCTGGGTAAGGGTGAGTAAGCAAAGCTTTTGGCTCTGTTGTGCCACTGCTGTCATCCTCCTGTGGGCCAGTTCCCAGCTGGACAGAGGAGTGAGAGATGCCAACGTGAGGGGTGAGGGACGAGTGCACACTGAGCTAATAAGCCCTGGTAGGTTTATTACCTTGGGCCTCATGCCAGTACTGCTACAGCTCACACATTACAGTGTTTGAGGAGTGGGGACTGAGTGACAGGAGCTGGGGGAGCCATGCTGAGGCTGCTGGAAAGGGACCCGGAGTCAGGATGAGAGGAAAGGAAATTGTGCCAAAAAATCCTTGAGGGTTTCTTCCAGAAAGATTGCTGTGTGATTCTGAGGAAGATGAATATAATGGAATTTAGGCTCAGTGTTTCCCAAAGTGCTCAGAAACCCTGCTTCTGACAGGGTGATGCTCAGCATCCCTAGCTGTAGAGAAGCACGGGATGGAAAATAAGCACTGGGTTTGAGAGGAAGGCATTCACCTTGTGTGCTGCTCCTGGTATTGGCAAGCTGTGTGGCCTTGGACAAACTGCCATCTCAATTTTTCCAGAGAAGACTGTAAGGAAAGAAGAAAATCCCTAACAATCAATTCCAAGAGAGTAGTCACTAACTAAAAAAGAAATGTAAAAAAGTAGTGTTTTTTTTTTTTTTTTTTACATAGGGGGGTGCTTTTTTAGGGT
>VZRX01001037.1:174553-184932 GCA_013398075.1 Notiomystis cincta
ATGAAACTGGTAAAGCAGAGGCTGACATGTATTCCTAGCAGGAACAAAACTGTTGGGTTCAGAGTCCCAATCAAATCCCAGCTTCTCTTTGTACCAGCAGCCCCAGGGTCCTCAGTCAGTCTGTGCTTGTTTGCCATCTCTTTATTTGATCTGAGATCTCTCATGACTGTGTCCCCCTATTTTTTGTTGCTTTTAAATTCATCACCCTTGCCAAGCAATTTCTCCCTCTTCCATACACTTTCTAAGAGACCTGTCCCTTTTGCTTTTCCTTTTTCCTCCTAGCTGCTCTCTCACTTCCAGTGGTTTCATGTTTCCTACCTGTTTTCTCATTTCATCTCACTGCTCTGCTTACTCAGCTTCAGCTTCCTGACCACTTCTCTTGTTCATTTTACTCTTTCATTCCTTTCTTTTCCTGTAACCAAGTAATTAATCCCAGTGCACATTCTAGCTCCTTATTTTCTGGCTCTGTTCTTGACATGTTGGTCTCCTAGTCTGAACCTTTTGCTTTTGAAATCAGTGTTCTTCCTAATGATGCCTGAACACCAGCAGTAGACATGGATACTCATATGCACTTACATTAGGACTGTAAGTTGTGTAAAAAAACCCAAACAAAACTTTTATGCTAACTAATCCAACTCCATGAAAATAGTAACTTGAAATTTGTAGGTTGTATGTTTCTGTGTAAGTGACTTTGAAATTTTAGCTGTATGTGTTGGTTCTGATTGATGGCAGGTTTATTGAGTTAGTCCAAACATTAAACCATTTATCCCATTTTTGTAGACAGCTCTGATTACCGTTTTCCTTTTCTTTATGTGTAGGCTTTCTAAATCTTAACAAGTGTGTTAGCTGGGGTTTTTTTCAGATGGTAATTTTTCTTGTTTATCAAACCTCAGGTTGAGTGTAGGATTTGTGTGTGTGTTTCGTTTGGAATTTTACCACCTTTCTTACCTGTTTAGGAAAGATAAAAAAATGTTGAAGCAGGTCAAATAAGAGTATTTAAATACTGATGTAGTTTAATTCCTGCCACTGCAAAAGTAACAGTCTTTTAAGAACAGTGGAAATTTTGAAAATGGCAAGTCTTTTTGTATAGTTCTTTTGCTGCAAGTACCCTTAACCTTCTGTAAGTCTTTGGGATATTTGACTTCTGTTCATGAGCTCTTCAGACTCTTTTAATGACACTAAGAAGGAAATAAACATCTAGAAAATCTAGAAATTCAATTGAGTGTATCACATACCTTTAGACTCCTTTATGAATAGTTTGTATCACACCACATTCTTGGGTTTTAAGTCAGGCAAACTTCCCATTGACTTCACTGGAGTTTGAATGCCACCCAAAACCAGCCACTAACTGAGTGCATGCCACTGACAAACAATTGTTGGGACTTTGGCCTTTGCTGACACATACAAAACCATTGACTCTGCTCCATGTACTTGTTCAAACTAGAAAATACCCCAAGAACTTTTCACTGTTCTCTTAAAGTAAAATAAAGGACGTGCTCTTTGCCAGGGGATGGAATTGCCAAAAGGGAAGAATGTTTGTGTGTTTGTCAGAGTTTTGACTGGCTGTTCCTCCTGAGGAAAATTCCTATTTTCCCCTATGCTTTCTAACTCCTTAAAGCACGAGGGTCTGTATGTCACAGCAGTTGTTCTTCTTGGCTGAATGGCAGACAGCCTCAAAGCAAGCTGAGACCACTCTTGGATTTTGCCTTCAAGAAATGCTGGACAAGATATAATTGATGTTGTCTGTAACCTCGTGGAAGGAAATTTCTTTTCCTGCTTGTACAATTCCCATGAAGAGCCTGCACTTAGCAAAGACACTTCTTGATCCAGAATATGACGTTGAAAGATTGCTGGTTAGGGAAAGGCTTTCCAGCAACCAGCAGGAAATATTCATTGATGTCTTTGCAGTGTGTTGCATTTCTGGCAGATGATGGAAAGTTGGCTCAGCAAGTTCTCTCCTGAACACACCCTCAGCAAGTTCTGTTTCACCTAAGCCTGGACAAGGGAGCTGGACCCTCTTTGGACTGCAGTGTTTTCCTAACCCTTTTCTATAAACTTAACAGCTTGTGATGATCTGTGGGACACCAAGGAATGCATATTTTGCTCAGTGGAGACACTTTAATGGTGTGTAGCTGTAAAGTTTGATAGACACACGATGTAAATTGATGTCTTGGTACTCAAAGTGAGCTTACCCATACAGAGCTTGAATTCTGAGCAGCCAGAGGAGCACCTTTCACCTTCCTGGGCTTGCTGCTGATACAGTTCCTCTCCAGCCTCTCTAACAGTGGTGTCAATGCCTTCAGCCCTGTGTGCTGAATTTGGCAATGGCACGTGTGAGATGCTCAGCTCTCACAGCAGAAGCTTTCCAGAGTGGGAATGGGATGTGTGTGGTTCCCTGGCTAGCTGTGCTGGCAAGTGTGCAGCTGTTTTTCAGGCTGTCCTGATACACTTGCATTGCCAGGGTTTTGGAATTCATCATCTTGTGCTGGTTTTCCATTGTCTGCTGCTTGTAAAATTTATATTTAGGTAGCTTATATTAGGAACTGAAGCAAACATCTTTTGCATATGGTTTTCTTCATCTGGTATGTGGAAATGTTTTTCTACTTAGCAATAAATGTGCTTAATCTTTTACTATGACTCTTTGATCTGAAGCATGATGAATGCTTTTTATGTGGACATTTTAAAGTGTTTCACTTCTATTACATGCTCTCAAATATAAAACCTCACACAAAAGCGGAACTTGCATGCAATTTTATTATTATTATTTTTATCCATTGAAAACCACTTACAGTGCCGTTATCCTTGTGTGGCCTTATTGTCTGAGTAATTTTTAAACAAGAATCCCTGTTTAGATGAGATTATGCAGGCAAGCATGTGGTCACAAAAGATTTTTTTCAAGATCTAGTTGCATAATTGTTTACAATCTAAACTTGTATTTAAAAACAAACAATCAGAAAGCTTCTCCTCATTATGGTTGTCAAGATAATGCCTGAATCTGTACAAAAGGCACATCAATGCCCTTCAGGAGGAGTTGGCTGAGATGAAAAATGTGAATTGAAATGCCACTGAATGCATAGCTCCTATAACAACACAAAGGAAGGCCTCGAACACACACAGGATTGGTGTCACTGTGGTGACAGGTATTGGGGCATTTAATTGTTAAGGATGGTTTTGCTGAAGAACAAGGAAATCTGCTGCTTCTGCTCTTTAAAACCACTGCTGTCCTTGCAGCAAAGGGAAGGGATCAGAGGAATTCCAGCCTCCCACTTCTGTTAAATGCCTCAGGTGCCTCCCGAGTCCGAGAACCTTTGCTTGTGCAAATACTGAGCAATCACGTGCAGCTGTGCTCCACACTGGGGTTCCATCAGAGCTTTCTGTGAACCCAGGGCTGGATGTCCAAGCAGGGAGAGCAGTGGGTAAAAGCTGGCATCTATGTGGAAATGGATGTCTGGGCTGGATGTGCAGCTGTGCTTTGCAATTGCTATGGACCAGCAAGGATCTGATAAATCTCCTTTCACTCAAACTTGAATCCTGA
The DNA here is from genome assembly GCA_013398075.1 of Notiomystis cincta. NCBI lineage: Eukaryota > Metazoa > Chordata > Aves > Passeriformes > Notiomystidae > Notiomystis > Notiomystis cincta. Next base: position 178,089 of record VZRX01001037.1, read on the forward strand.
TTGTTAGAAGTCGTTAACCATGATATACTGTTCACTTATTCAACCTGAACCAAGTTTTAGCTGTGAATCAAGTCACTGGCTTTTTTATAGATCTTATTTAATGTTTTCATTTGACAATCACGTGATTTTTATCCATCTCAGGGGTGTGATGCTTTCCTCCTTACATAAATTTTTTTATAGCAGTTCATACTCCAGCATTACCCTTTACTTACTCAAATTGTTTACTACATTTTACAAAATGCTTAAAAGATTATATTCTTGTTTCACCTTTTTTTTTTTACTGGATATCAATATTCATGTCTGGATCTACTTGATCTCCAATTTCATTGTCCCTAGGATAAAACCAGCACTGCTGCTGCTTTGTTTTCCTTTTAACACACCAGGCTGTTGCATGTGAGTATTTGACAGCTCATAGGGGGAAAAGGAAGAAGCAGATGCAGCAAAGTTGAGTCTTTTAGCCTTTCAGCGGCCATGGATATGATAATGTTCGAGTATTTTTGATGTTTTTTTCTGTACTGAAGTCTTATGGAGCAAAAGAAAAAGAGGAGGAAAAAATAAATGTGGAAATGCATTTGTAATTTTCAGAAGATCTAAGTCTGCTAAATTTTGAGCTTGTACTTAGCAGTCCTTATACAGAAGATAGGGCAAAATGAGGGACAGAGCAGTATAAAGAACAGGAGCTCATCTAGGGGAAATGCAGTGTGGTATTTGATGAAAGTAATTGCTGATACAACCTTGGAAATACTTCTGATAAACAGCTCTTGAAACAAATTCAGTTCTGGCTGAGAGTTCCCTTTGGAAATGTTTACCTTTGCTTTCCCATTTCAGTGTGTGTTGAAAAAGGAGACTGAGAGAAATCACAGCTTGTGTTCAAGCTGCTGCTGCTCGTGGGTTTCCCTCAGTTAATCTTGGTTACTCAAGTCATTTTCCATGGTACACTGGTGGGCTCTGAAGTGAATTTAAGGAGTGTGTTTAAAACAGAGAATTCTGTGGTTCATTCCTTCTTTCCACCACCCAGACCTGAACCAGTCTTCCAGTTTGTGTGTCCACTGCTGCTCTTTCATAATATACAAAGAAAAGTTTCATTGGATGAAAAGAATTCTTAAAAGAATAGTAGTTTCCCATGTAGGATTTTGTATCACTGGTTCTTCAGTATGTCTTGGGCTTTATTTATTTTTTTTTAAATGCCTTTATTGACCCAATGCATTGAAGCAGAACTTATGAAGAGCAAGGTTTTACCTTTGCTGGGCTCCACTTCTGAGCTCTTCCTGTGGGTGAGGGTTATGGATGTTTCTGGGTGATGCTTGTGGCAAGTCCCATCACAGCTCTCGCTGTGAAACTGTCAGAGGCAGATCTTTTCCCTGTCATTACCAGCCTTTTCCAAAGGTGCCCAGTGGTACTGACACAGATGTTCAGGGTGACAGCTCTGTACAGACACGGCAGCAGCTGCGCGTGCAGGAGCGGAGCCTCTTCTCTGCCTGGCGCCTTCCCTCCTGTCTTTACAGGGTGGGGAGCACTTCCCATCGGCAGTCAGTACAGGGAACAAGGCTGCCCTGCCTTTGGAAGGGAGCAGGTGAGGCCTTGCACTGCTCTCCCCTGGGCACTGTTTCAGCTTTGATGAGGGGAGGGTTCAAGCCCACCTCCAATCGATGTCTGCGCACATGGGCAGAGGGCTGAGCCAGCTCAGTCCGGTGCCTCTGGCTACAGAAACTGATGTGCCTTCACTGCTCCAGCCCAGGAGGCAAACAGGGCTCTGCCAGAGCCTTTGACCTTCTGAAAGCGTGAAAATCCATCGGGAGCTGAAAATTATTCCTTTTTCATTGAACTGCTTAAAATAAAGTGGCCTCTGACCTCTCGAAAGTATGTCTGACCCTGTGGGACTAGGGAGAGACCAAATGAACTAGACCATAGCAGGACCCAGAGGTGAGCACAAATTCCAAGTTTTAGGCAAATTTCATACACCAGACTATATTTTAAAGTGGGAGGTGATGATTTCAGGCCTCTGTTGTTGCTTTCTGCTGGTCATATAAGTTCATGCTGTGACTGCCTTTTCAAGAAAAGGGAAGATGTTTATAATGTATTTATGAGAACAATCTCACTTCTAATTTAAAGCTGTTAAAGGATGGTATAACCTGAAAAAATATGGAGGATTTTTTCCTCCATACATTCCTCTACTGCTCTACAGATTTACACTGAGAATGAAAATATATTTCTGAGCTCTGTGTAAATTCTGACAGGTTATTCTTGATTGTATTAAAAGGGCTGTAACGTTTTCCTCGCTATTTCCTGATGATGATAATAATTCTTTCTTGTTTTTTCTCCTGAAAATACTCATCAGCATCATGTTTGAAGGATGGCCATTGGAGGTCAATAAAGCTTCTGATTTTGCTGTCACTAGCACAGCAAAGGACTTAACTCATTGGGCATCCTGGAATCTTATTAGCCATGTTATCCAAAAGCTGTGCCCTGATGCTTGTGTTCAGTTGACCTTGGACATGGTCTGAGAGCCACCCTGAGAAACTGTTGGTCTCCAATGTGTAATAAGAGTTTGAGAAGCTTGACCTACATTCCTTCACCCCAAGCTTATGCCTTTGCTTTTGGCTATGCTGAGTCTGATTGTTCAATAGTTCCCAACTCTCTGATAAATACACTTAAGCCTGCCCTGCTTCAGTAGAACTGGAAGCATATAGGTTGATCTCAGTGGGTGAGTGAATGTGGTTTGAACAGCTTGCAAACAAAATGTTGTGTTTCCTCTGCTCTTTGGCCACTCCTGTCATGTCTCTGCATCTTCTCTCCATCGTCCCTACTGGAGCCCTGTGCTGTACACAAGAGATTATGCAGTTTTTCTCTTCTGCTCTCAGTAAATTGCTTTAATTGGACTACAGAGCAAGAGGCTGATTGTGAGCTTTGAGCCTCTTGTATTTTCTTGCCATGTGAAACCCTGTTATTTTAGATCCCCTGATCTGATTCAGAAAAGCAAGTAAGCTGAAAGCTCGTAAGCAAATCCAGACTTTGCTTCCTAAGACACAGATGAGAACATATTCTCCCTTGCCATACATAAGTGAGTAAAGGAGTGATGATTACAAAGCCAACACTGAGCAGAAAATGGCTCATAGAATAATGCACAGAAAAAGCACTGAGTAAATTTTTCAAAAGCCCTCATGTTATGCCTGGCCATTAAGGATTGTACAACAATTTGTCCAGACATTTAATGCTAGGAAAAGAAATTGTTCCCTCTTCAGGATATTTGCTCTTTTCTTTATAATGGTGAAATACTGTATACAGCCCTAAATGTTTTGGAATCTAATCTCATCATGCCCATCAGATGACCATGCTTGAGATATTTATTGATGAGGCTGGATAAATCTGAGCTGAAGAGAACACCACTTGTCACGGAGTGAGTAAAATCCTGGGCATGATGCCAGTCTCTCAGGGACAGTTTTGCCTTGATGGCATATAGTGATTTATACTTGTCTTTGCTTCCATCACTGAGTGTTAGAGCAGGGAGAAGAGAGGCAGGAGGAAAGCAAAAGCACTGTATTCTCACATGGATGTTATTTACTTAGAATTGAAAATCTACTTGTTGCCTCATAATTTTCTTTTTAAAAAATACTCCTACCTTCATTTTAGATGATAGTCTGTGCTGTTATACAGACATGATAGTTGAGTCTTTCTCAACTAATTTTTTTTTATCTGAAATACTCATAATCCTGTGACAGCAGAAAGTAATTTGTTAAATAATCTTACCATGGATTGCTGATAAACAGGTTGAGTTCTTGATTGATAGATTTCTTTTTTCCTTACTACTTTGTGATGTTTTGTTTCAGCAAGCTAAAGTTAATTTTTCAGTCTGCTTTCAGTGAATCAGAGAAATCTTATATGCTTTATGCAGTGGACAGCTTCCATCTTTAAGCAGCCTTTTATGACTTTGAGTAAAACCTTTTGTTTTGAAGGCTTATTAAAATGAATTTTTTTCACTGGGGAGCTGAATGAGTGACTTATGCAAGGAGCAGTAGTTTCCACCTATTCCCTGTAGTCTCACAGGAAAACAGCATTCCTGGACACAAGTTGAGTCAGGAGACAGGAATGACTCATTCTTTGTCCTGTTCCCCTCTGACATTACTTCAAGAACAAGCAAGAGGTTTAGTCTGAAGTACTGCTGTTGTATAAGAATACAGAAAGTTTACATTAACTCTAGAGGAGAGTGGAACAAGAATTTGGAAGACAGGTCCATTGAGGATTAATAATTAGATAAATGCATCCAGCTGAGGGAATGCCCTGAGCTGAAAATAATTGAAGACTGGGAGAAGGATGAAGGAGATCTCCCTTTGCTGTTGACTTTGGTCTCTCCTGGAGGCACAGCTCTGAGTTAGATGAAGACTTTTTTGGAGGGGTATAGAAGTCTGAAAACCAGAACTTTGGGATTCAGAATACGGAAAGAGTTCGATGCTTTTTTCTTTATGGCTTCATGGCCAACCTTTTGCTGGCATGGAGAGGAAGGAAAGAAAAAGAACCAGAGTATTTTGAATATCTGTCTTTTAAGGTCAGCAGTACTTGACTTTTTGTAGAGGCACAGGATTGTTTGGGTTGGAAGGGACCTTAGTGATCCTCTAGTTCCAATGCCCTGATGGACAGGCACATTTTCCACTAGACCTGTCCAGCCTGGCCTTTTAGTGTATTTGGTTTAAGAGAATGTAATTGTAAGTGAAGCTGAAGATTTGTGGCTTGTTATTGTAATTAAATCTGAACAAAGAGGAAGGTTTGGGGTTGTCAGCTGAGATGCTCATCCTGAGACAGTAATGTAGGAACTACCAAACTCAGATAGACATCTGAAAATGCACTTTTATATCAAATTGCTGATTTTGTTGCTAATAATGTTTGGCTTTATATTTATCGTGGGCTTAGATCTGAATGAATTTGGGAAATGAAATCTGATTGTGGCTGGTAAAACTATTTACAGGGAATTTTCTACTTCTGCACCCCTTCACATGGGAGAATTCTTCCCAAGAACATGCCTTTAATTTCCCTCTCAGTAGGTTTTTAATAAGGCTGGTCATCAAAGCCACATCTTGTAAACCAAACCCATCAGAGATTCCTGCTAATGCTGGTCATACATATATTAACTTGGCATTTCCAAGAGCAAAACTAAATTCTGTGCTTTCCTGAATCTTCCAGAATGCTGTCATGTGTTGTAAAAGTGGCCTTCCTGTTAAATAAGGAACTCTTTGTTTGGAGAGTTTAGTAATTGTGGAAGAATATTCATCAAAAGTCTTCTTCATCTCAGAAAGGTGCAGAGACTTAGATGAGTGATATTAAGGTAAGGTGAAAATCTCAGCTAGAAATTAAGGGGAAGGGAGGCAGGTAATTTCAGAGCATTTGTTTGTTCATTTGTGATGCAGCCCTATATTCAAAACATGTATTTTTAAATCTATTTTTGTTTTCACACTGCATTTAAGCAACTGATATTGGAATTCTGTGAAGTGGCACCGTGAACCCTGCATTAGCCTTGGCAATGTAGGGTCACTAAGAAGCTGACAATTCAGCATCAGACTTGTGACACTTTGCTGTACCCATGATGCCCTTCAGGAGCTTTATTTCAAGGAGTTTTTAGTGGAGAGTCACATACAAGGACTATAAAGGAGATGGCAGGACCCAAGGCATTTCAGCCTCTCTCCAAGGAAAACAGACCTAGCAGTATGGTCTAGATACTGTCCCTATTTTCATCAATTCCCCAGCCAGTTTGAATCCAGATATAAGTGTCCCAGATATCTGAAAAAAATGGATCCCTCTAAGGCCTCAGAAACCTTGCAGGAACAGAATCCTCTCAGTCTTTCCAATAAAGTTCCTGACTGGGGAACTTTCTTAGAAGACAGCCTAGGGGAACAGGTGGTGCAGAGCACCAGCATGTGCCAGCTCTCATCACACAGAGGTGTCCCACCTGTTTGAACAAGGATCTGCTTCCCTTCCAGTCCTGCCACTTCTGTAGGGATGAAGCACAGCACCAGTCTGATATTTTGCCAAGGGGGCTTAGCCAGCTGTGGGGAGATCACATTCATAGCACAACTTTGGGGTGACTGCATTCACTCTCTGCATTAGCAATGAAAGGGAACCTCTCTGGGCCCAGGAACAAGCCTGGGATGAGCTCTGTGGCATCCAGGTCTGTCTCAAGTGTTGTCTGGATGCTGACTCTTTATGTTGGAAAATATCCTGCTGGTTTTGCGTTAGTTTTTGGCAATTCTCAGATTTTCTAGGAAGACAGTTCAGCAAAACTATCCTGAAAGCTGGTAAAAATAAGCTGAAAAAAAAATTTTAGCATGCTAATATATCACCAGGATGCCATTAGAATCCAGACATTGATGCATTTGCAAGTGGGATTGTTTTTCTCTGTTCACAAGCTTCTGTAAAATTTTGCTGTTAAATTTATCTTTTGTTGATAACGTTTCTTTTATGGACTGCTCTGGGCTGCTACTCATTTCCTGAGGATGTTAGAGTATTCTAATGCAACTTGGGATTGCAGCTGTGTATTTCTAGAGATGGCTAAGCAAATCTGCTGTGTTACATAATCTGTGATTGGATCTACTTGACTTCCAACTGGCCCCTGGCCCCTCTGTAGCAGGAATGGAGGAGGATGATTAGCACAGGCCGCTTTCTGGATCAGTGAACTTGTGGGAATCTCACACTCAAAACAGGGCAGCAATATAGGAACATATCCCACAGGATTAAGAGGGTCCTATATTGGCTCTTCCGTTCACCAGATTAATTTCTTGCACTTTACCTAAGTTCCATCTCTATGTGAAAGTGTTGATGCAGCTGCTTTTCCTTTTTTCTTTTTATTTTTCCTTTT